>CP025647.1:26827021-26847989 GCA_003576665.1 Ipomoea trifida | reverse complement strand
TGCAAGAGCTTTTAAGTTCAATCAGTTTAATGAGCTTAAAGGTGTACCAGGTTGGCTCTTGCAATTGTGCTAAGTTTCCTTTGTCCAAATGAATTTAGAAGATATGGCAGCCTTGAAAGAATTAACTCTCATCTATGTGCTACTAAGTACTCATATTTGCTTAACTAAATGTTTTGAAAGACAAATATAAGAAAATATCATAAAATAATAGAAACATGAGTACAACTATTGAGTTTTCAATATGATTAGGCTTCATCCAGAAAGACTACTGCTATTGCCTTGTATTGCATTAGACATGGTTGTTGTTTTAGTTTGATATTCTCAACATGCATTTAACACTTTCAAGTTCCTCAATCTGCAATGGGTTTTTGGCTTTGATGGCAGTGCCGTCTTAGAGGGAAAATTGATTCCAACGGTTGCGTTGCTGCTTTCCTGGAAGAGCGATTGAACATGGGCCTTAATTTTATTCTCTCTGCTGAGGTAATCTTACCTTGCCTTAACCATATTCTTATGACCATTACTATTATGAGGAATAATAAAGTTAAGTGGAGATGATCCTTTTGTACCCCCATGCCAACATTCTCTTGGCATGGATCTTTTAGATAATATTCTGATGTGTCCGTTGAATATGCTGGTGCAGGTTGATCACAAAAAGAAAGACTACAAGTTCGGGTTCGGGCTTACAGTTGGAGAATAATAGAATGGGAAGCATTTATTAATTAAAATAAATGAAATATTAAAAAAAAAATTTACATTTCGCTACCGTTCCTAGCTAGGAACGGTAGCGAAATGTAATTTTTTTAATATATATAATTGATATTTCGCTACCGTTCCTAGCTAGGAACGGTAGCGAAATATCACTAATTAAAAAAAAAAAAATATCATCCGCTACCGTTCCTAGCTAGGAACAGTAGCGGATGAGTAGACTTTTCGCTACCGTTCCACAACGGTAGCGAAAAGTCAAGGACATTCAGTGACTGTTTCATCCGCTACTGTTGTACAACAGTAGCGAAATGTCATTTACAACAGTAGCGAAAAGGTGATTTTGTACTAGTGTTTAATGGTTTATACTTTTCCTTTAATTTATATCATAGATATACCGTTCCAGTCAAAGTGCTAAGTTTAACGACAGTAACGATGAACAGATCAATGTCATGATATGATGCATCCCATGTTGCCAGCTATACATGCAACATGTTCCTGCCCAGTTTGGATCGGAGCTTATAAAACAGACCCCTCTTTGTATTTTCTTTGCTCATCATATCAAATTCATCTCTCATCTCTATTGTAATCCTTTTGAACCAAAAAAACAAGAAAACTAAAAGCTAAGCTATAAGATCAGAGACAATGGCACATAAACCTAGTATTGGAATTGGAATTGTCTTAGCTTTTGTTTCTTTTCTTCTTCTACTAAGCATCAAACCTTCCCTGCAATGGCGCCCAGTTTCACCTCCCAAAACCAACCCCGCCCACAACGCGGTGATTGAACAGAGCTTTGCGGCCGGCGAGTCGTTGCCGCAAAGGGAGAAGTCAAACGCTAATCTTTTGCTTCCGTCTCTGCAATGGCGGAAGGTTACCCCGCCGTCATCCAACGCCGTCACCGTTAGTGAGCAGAACTATGCAGCTGCGACTCCCCAGAAAATGCTTTTCCTTCCTTCTCTGCGGCGGTGGCGGCCGGTTTCCCCTCCGTCAACCAACTCCATCGGCACGGTGGCCGGGAAAACGATTGCTGCCATGGGTACTAGTTAACAATCTCAGATCACATTTCACGTCCCATTACCCTAACATATTGGTGATGAGATCGCAATACTAGATATATTCTTTAATTTTCTGCTATTATAAATATTTGAAATTAATTAATGCTAAGAATAATTAGTCAGTATGCTCAAAACATATATGTGCGTAGTATGTATGTGACTGCATGAGCAGCTGTGTATGTATGACTAATATAATATACTCATGACTTAATAAAATTGAAGCAATCTATATTATATTTTGGAGTTATGTATAACAATGTTTGTTTAATTATTTATATTTATTAATTAATTTATACAGCGAGAGAGAGAGAGATATGTGTAGTTAAATTTGTGTTGTTAGTTTTCATGGTATACGTATTTGCGTATTGCATGCATGCAACATTCTCCAATGCATAATGTTTTGAAGTTACTTCAAAATAATATTTAATTAGATGATATGATCAAACAAGCCCCAAACTCACAACAAAAGAGCCTCTTATAAGCAGCTACATACTTACCAATCGATCTCGTTATCATTTAAAGAGTTGCTCATGTTGTATTAAAAAAAATCAAATCAAATCATGTTCTAGGAATCAAATCATGCATGATCATCATTTAAATAATAGTTATCGCTACAATATATTTAGCACTGGATAAATATCCCTTACATAAATTTCAGTGTTTATAAACGAAAGTTTATTTGTTTGTAATAAATTAAGGGTGTGTATGGTGCACAATAGGAATCGCCGAATCGGAGTGGGAATGAAATCAAATAATGGTAAATTGGTAATGGTTTTGGTGAAAGTATTTTACATGTTTGGTAGTATGGTGGAATTGGAATTGGAATGATTACCAAATTGATGTTTTGTTGGGTATGACCCTATAATGGAAATAAATATTTTTAAAATACAAAAAAAAAAAAAAACAATCAAGACAATTGATTGATCTTAATATAATATAATGACATCTACAGCATCAATATGAATAAAAAAAATCAAAACAAAAATCTAAAAGTATATTAATCCAAACTTAAAAATTATATTACCAAATGAGATGGAATGATACCTCTTTTTAATTGGGGAATGAGTTTTTTAATTGGAGAGGTAATCAAATCCCAAAGTTATGTTTTAAAAAGTTGTCAACCAAACAATAACTATATGATTTTAATTCAGATTTCTAGTGTGTAAACGCATGAACCAAACACACCCTAAATATGTACAAATTCCAGTAATTTATTTACTAATTTTTTGTTGATAAATTTAATTTTTCTGTGTAGTGTATAATTTTATCAAGGCTTATTGATAGGAAAAAAAAAACAAATATTAACACTTTTTAGCAATTATATCCAAACTTTAAGAAAAAAAAACCATAATGTATGAAAACATATGCTATAAATCTATAATAAGGTACAATTGTCACCTAAATACAAAATTTATGCTTTTTCACACAATTTTAAAGATTTGAATATAATTAATTACTACCAGCTTAAAGCTATGATTGTATTTTTTTCAGGCATTTATTCAATTACAGGGCGTTTGATTGGGAGTAGGGAATTAGGGTGAAAAAGAATTGTAATTCGGTGGAATTGCAATTCAATGAATAAAGTAGGAATTGAAATTACAGTGTTTGGTATGCAGAAATAGGAGTATAAGGAATTGAAAGGTAATAAGTGACAAAATGACTAAAATGCCCTTATGTTGTGATAGATGTTTTAGTAATAGTAATAGTAGTAATAGTAGTATTAGTAATAATAATAATAATAATAATAATAATAATAATAATAATAATAATAATAATAATAATAATAATAATTCTTTCAAATAATAATAATAATAATAATAATTCATTCAATAATAATAATAATAATAATAATAATAATAATAATAATAATAATAATTCTTTCAAAATAATAATAATAATAATAATTATTATTATTATTCTTATTATTATTTCAAATTAAAAAAAAAAAAGACAAAGGGTATGGGAGAAGGGGCAATTAATTAAGCTTAATTAATTATAAATTATACTAGTATATGTGAATTATAAGTGGACTTTTCCCTTCTTTTAGTTCTCACTACACATGTAATACTATATTTTGATCAAATTGTTTGGGCCAAGCAGTCAGATTATTCAACTTAACACTTCTTTTGTTTGTTTCATACCGTAAACTTTTCTTCCTTAACGAGTTGCTGACTTGTTCAACTTCTTATTAAACCTTCCCATCCAGTCAAACTGCACAAGGTCAGCCTATATGCTTCAGTTCGTGGTTTGAAACTGCGTATATATATGTCTCCTCTTCCCATTTTATCATCACCGTACCACCTTCATCTCAACCCTCTCATCAATCATCCTAAACATTCTTAGCTTTCTCATAATTCGTTCCTTAAAACCAGCAGACAAGATCGAAGAGACAATGACACCTCATCCTAGTACTGTTTTAGCTTTTGTTTCTGTACTTCTTCTACTCACCATTAAACCTCACGAAGCCTGTAGATCGGTTCCCCGTGACGACGGTGAACCTGTGTGGATGAAGAAAAAACATCTTTTGTTGCCATCTCTGAAGTGGAAGCCAGTTTCCCCTCCGGGAGGAAATCCGGGCACTAACGGGGCCGTTAACTCCGCTACTCTCGGCGGGAAGAACTTTGCAGCTACGACCTCGACGCCGGGAAGTTTAAGGAAACATGTTCTGTTACCGTCTCTGTGGAAGCCGGTGACCCCTCCGACGCCGAACCCCGGCACCAACTCCGCTATTGCCGGAGCAAAGAACTTTGCTGCTGGGTTGCTTCGTTCCCTGAAATGGCGACCCGTTTCTCCGCCGTCGAGCAACCCCGGGCAGAACTCGATCGGGACAGTGAAGGAACAGAACTACGCAGCTGCAAAAATGTCTGCTCATCAATAGAGCAATAATCACTCTATTGATGATTAAATACTAATTAACATACTGATTACTAGCTAGATTAGATTATATTGTACAATTATCTTCCATTCCTTCATTCTTTATTAATTTATTAATAATTTTTTTGAAGCCAATTTTTCATAGAAATAAATTATTTGATCAGTGTATTCAACACCCATCAACAAAGAGTAATGATCTGATTTCACGAGGAAGTGATCCAAACCACATTCCCACCATGATCACAAAATTTTTATGCTGCACAATTCATCTGAGTCTAATAAAGAAAATTTCTGTAAATTAGATAATAATAAACTAATATAATTAAGTTAATGAGCTAGCAAGGACCATGACATCAAAATAATTTATAAAAAAGAGTCAAATTCGCGGCGCCCTAAGTCTAAGTACAATTGAACATCTTTTTTTTTTTTTTTTTTTTTTTTTTTTTGTTAAAAAAAACCTCAAATGAAGTCTCCTTAACCCGCAATATATATAGTGCAATTAGGCCTTATTATTACTTATTCAATAAGTTAGTATTGAAGTGACGCTAATTAGGTTAACACGTGGCATGTTATGCTTATGTGGATTCTATGTATGTATACTATTATTTTATTTTTAATTTTTTAAATTTTTTTTAAAAAACAACTATCAACCATCGTTTATTTTCACTGACGAACAACTAGTGTGGCTATTCGTTAATGGACTAGACAACCATGGTTGTCCAGTTCCGGACCACGTAACATGATTGACGCATGTACAGATCTAATGAAGGTGGCCGTTGTGGTTGTTTTCATCTCAGAGGAACAAAGGTGACCATTACGAACGGGCTATCTGTCAACGAAAATAGCCACATGACGGTCAATGGTTACTCTAAAAATAAAACAATAAAAAAAAATAATTATACATATATGATCCACATAAACATAAAATGCTACGTGTTAGCCTACTTATTAGTCCCGCACCAGCAATAAACTATTAACTAGGTAATAATAAACTTTAAAAAAAAAACAAGGTAATAATAAACCTTAATTGCACTGTTTTACAGATTTAAGGAGCTTTATATTAAACTTTGTGTCAATTAACGAAAGTCATTGTACTATTTGTTAAGCTTAATGGGTCAATTTGAATTTTACAATAATTTAATTACTTGTTCAATTCCTTCCGTGTTTGTTTGAATTTGAGTAATTAAATAACTTAATCAATTCAAGTAGCGCGCATAGCGTATAAATGGGATGATGAGTCAATTACTGCTCAAGGCCGCAGAGATCAGTCATCGTCAGACATTCTTGTCGCCTAAAGTTTAACAAACATTCGACAACGACGTTGAAGCTCAGTTCCTGGCATATATACATTTAAATTTAAAAAAAAAAAAAAAAAAAGCCGTAAATGCCACCAGTCAATAATCCTTCCCGCCAATTTGCAACATTCACCGGATCGGAAAAACTTAAATATATTACCAAGTCCAATTCAAGTTAACGCGGTGCTTTTCTTCAATATTTCTGTGATTCGTTTTTAATGGTTTATACTTTTCCTTTATATCATATATATACCGTTCCAGTCAAAGTGCAACGTTTAACGACAGTAACGATGAACAGATCAAAGTCATATGATATGATGCATGCCATGTTGGCAGGCCAGCTATACATGTTCCTCGTGCCCAGTTTGGATCGGAGCTTATAAAACAGACCCCTCTTTGCATTTTCTTTTCTCATCTTTATTGTAATTCTTTTGAACCAAAAAACAAAAAAACTAAAAGCTAAGAGACAATGGCACATAAACCTAGTATTGGAATCGTCTTCGCTTTTGTTTCTTTTCTTCTCCTACTAAGCATCAAACCTTCCCTGCAATGGCGGCCAGTTTCACCTCCCAAAACCAACTCCGTTGGCACGGTGAGTGAACAGAGCTTTGCGGCTAGCGGGTTGCCGGGAAATAAAGATAATCTTTTGCTTCCGTCTCTACAATGGCGGAAGGTTACCCCTCCCTCATCCAACCCGGCCCACAACTCAATCGGAACCGTTACTGAGCGGAACTACGCAGGTACGGTGCCCCAGAGAAAGATTTCAAACCACGTCATGCTTCCTTCTCTGCGGCAGTGGCGGCCGGTTTCCCCTCCGTCATCCAACGCCGTCACCGTTAGTGAGCAGAGCCATGCAGCTGCGACGCCCCACAAAAAGCTTTTCCTTCCTTCTCTGCCGCGGTGGCGGCCGGTTTCCCCTCCGTCAACCAACTCCATCGGCACGGTGACCGAACAAAACTTTGCAGGTGGCCGGGAAAACGATTGCTCCCATGTCTACTAGTTAAGATCACATTTCACGTCCCTTTACCCTAACATATTGGTGATGATGGGATCGCAAAACTTTAGATATATATTCTTTAATTCTCTGTTATTAAAAAAATTTGAAATTAATTAATACTAAGAATAATTAGTCAGTATGCTCAAAACATATATGTACGTAGTATGTGACTGCATGAGCATGCAGCTGTGTATGACTAATATAATATACTCATGACTTAATAAAATTAAAGCAATCTATATCATAATTATTTTGGAGTTATGTGTATGGGTCACACTTGTGTGAGACCGTCTCACGGATCCTTATTCGTGAGACGGGTCGGGTCGAATCAAAACACCATGCAAATGTCATACTTATATGTGCAAATCTCACACTTATATGCTCAAATATAACACTAATCAAAAATACAATTTGTGTTACTTATAAGAGAAAAAGTAATACATTTTTCATAATAAGTAATGTTGACAAGTGCCTCTCACTTATAAGGGCAAATATAATACTTTTGAGGAAAAATGTAATACTTTTAAATCGAAATGTAAAAGTATTGTATTTTCCCTTAAAAGTATGACATTTACCCTAATAAGTAACAAAATTTTTATTCATGATTAGTATTACATTTGAGCATATAAGTATGACATTTGTGCATATAAGTGTTACATTTGCATCTTGACCCGACCCGACCTGACTCGACTCATGGTGAGACGGTCTCACACAAGTTTTTGTCTATATATATTTGATAAGATGATATGATCAAATAAGCCCCAAACTCACAACAAAAGAGCCGTTGTAAGCAGCTACTTACCAATTCAATGATCTCATTATCAATTAGAGTTGCACATGTTCTAGGAATCAAATCATGCATGATCATCATATCATTTAAATAATAAGTATAACTACAATAAATTTAGCAATGGATGAAATAACTATCCCTTACATAGATCGATTTCAGTGTTTATCAATGAAATTTTGTTTATAAATTAAATATGTACAAATTCCAGTAATTTACTTGTGAATTTTGTGTTGATAAATTTAATTTTCATGTGTACATAGTGTATAATTTTATCAAGGCTTATTGATAGAAAACAACCCAAATGTTATCACTTTGTATGTAGCAATTATATCCAAGCCTTTAAAAAAAAATACAATGTATGAAAATATATGCCATAATAAGGTACAATTGTCACCAAACTAAAATTTTTGTTTTTGACAAAATTTTAAAGATTTGAATATAATTACTACATACCTAGCTTAAAGGTTTGGGTTTTTTTCAAGCTTTTAATCAATTATGTTGTCCCAAATGGAATGTCGCATGTTCAAATCTTAGTGGGGCATTGACTGTAAAAAAAAAAAAAAAAAAAACAATTATGTTAGTGACAAGCTTAATTAATTTATATATGAATTATAAGTGGACTTTTCCCTCCTTTTAGTTCTCACTACACATGTAATACTAGATTTTGAGCAAATTGTTTGGGCCAAGCAGACAGATTATTCAACTTAACACTTCTTTTGTTTGTTTCATACCGTAAACTTTTCTTCCTTAACGAGTTGATGACTTGTTCAACTTTCCCAGTCAAACTGCAGAAGGTGAGCCTATATGCTTCAGTTCGTGGTTTGAAGCTGCGTATATATATGCCTCCTCCTCTTCCCATTTTTTCATCACCGTACCACCTTCAATCTCAACCATCTAATCAATTATTCATCCTAAACATTCTCTGTCATAATTCCTTAAAACCATCCAGCAGACAAGATCGAAGAGACAATGACACCTCAACCTAGTACTCTTTTAGCTTTTGTTTCTGTACTTCTTCTACTCACCATTAAACCTCACGAAGCCTGTAGATCCGTTCCCCGTGACGACGGTGAACCGGTGTGGATGAAGAAGAAACATCTTTTGTTGCCATCTCTGCAGTGGAAGCCGGTTTCACCTCCGAGACGAAATCCGGGCACTAACGGCGCCGTTAATTCGGCTACTCTCGGCGGGAAGAACTTTGCAGCTACGTCGACGCCGGGAAGTTTAAGGAAACATATTTTGTTACCATCTTTGTGGAAGCCGGTGACCCCTCCGACGCCAAACCCCGGCACCAACTCCGCGCTCGCCGGAGCTAAGAACTTTGCTGCTGGGTTGCTTCGTTCCCTGAAATGGCGGCCGGTTTCTCCGCCGTCGAGCAACCCCGGCCACAACTCGATCGGGACACAGTGAAGGAACACAGAACTACGGATGCAGCTGCAAAAATAATGTCTGCTCATCAATAGAACAATATAATATAATCTCTCTATTGATGATTAAATACTAATTAACATACTGATTACTAGCTAGATTAGATTATATTGTACAATTATCTTCCATTCCTTCATTCTTTATTAATTTATTATTAATTTTTTAAGCCCATTTTTTCATAGAAATAAATTATTTGATTCAGTGTACTCATCAACAAAGAGTAATTTCACAAGGTGCATGTCTCAAAACATCCAAACCACATTATCACCATGATCACAAAATTTTGAGTTTATTTAATTAATATGCTTAATTTTTATGCACAATTCATCTGAGCCTAATAAAGAAATTTTCTGTAAAATTAGATAAGAATAAACTAATATAATTAAGTTAATTAATAAGCTAGCAAGGACCATGCATGACAATAAAATAATTTATAAAAAAGAGTCAAATATGAGCCCCAAGTCTAATTACAATTGGAATTCTTAAATTAAAAAAAAAATTAAAAAAAAATTCAGGTGAAGTCTCCTAAACCTGCAATATAGTGCAATTACGCCCTATTATTACTTATTCATCAATAGGTTAGTATTGATGTGATGATAATTAGGCAACACGTGGCATGTAATTATGCTTATGTGGATCCTATGTATGTGTACTATTATTTTTAATTTTTTTTTTATTAAAACTAAAAAAAAAAAACTTCTTTTTATTTTAGTTTTATTTAAAAAACTTTTATTTTTAAAAACGGCTATCAACTGTCGCCTATTTTCTAGACAACCATGATTGTCTAGATCTGGACCACATAACATGATTGATGTAGATCTAATGAAGGTGCATGGTCGTTTGTGGTTAGTTGTCTTCATCTCAGAAGAACAAAGGCGACAATTGCGAGCTGGTTATCTATCAAAGAAAATAGCCACAGGCCATCAACATGATGGTCAATGGTTACTGTAAAAATTTTTATAAAAAAAAATCAAAAATAAAAATTTTAAAATAGAAAATTTTTAATAAAAAATAATTATACATATAAGATCACCATAAACATAAAATGCTACGTGTTAGCATACTTATTAGTGTTACACCAACAATAAACTACTAACTAGATAATAATAGACTTTAATTGTACTATTTACTATTTTGGTAACTTTATTAAACTTTTTAAAATTGAACCTCATTATACTATTTGTTAAGCTTAATGGGTCAATTTGAATTTTACAATAATTTAATTACCTGTTCAATTCCTTGCGTGTTTGTTTGAATTTGAGTAATTAAATCATTGAATTAGAACAACTAAATATTATAATAAATTAAACATACATATAGGCTCATGAGTCAATTAGTCCTCAAGGCCGCAGAATCGAGTCATCGTCAGCATTCTTGTCCCCTAAAGTTCAACAAACACGGGACGACGACGTTGAAGCTCAGTGCGTACTGCGTGGCATATAAAAAAGACATCTTTAGACAATATTTAATTCAAAAATCATAATATCATGATAAAAGAAAAATAATATTATAATGCTTGTTACATATATATAATTTTATACCTCGCAATTTTTGTTTTCATTTACTATTCAATTTTTATATATGCCATACAAACCAATTAATTAACTACCACACGATTGTCAAAATTAATTTAAATTCAACTTGTATCACGTGTTTGACACTTAAAAAAAATTGACAAAAAAATGTACAATTTATAATGTTCTTGTAGATAAGGTAATCTATATTGCATGGAAACACCATGACGTACGGTAGCATTTACTTGTTTCGGACACGTTTCGTCTCACAAATTCGATCATTTCATAAATATTTCACAATGTAGCATCTGCCCATTGAGGTTCAAATATGTGACGTCTGATCTCATTTGAGAAAACCATAGAGGTGTCATTAGCTACAAATTAAACTAATTAACTAATCACAAATATTTAAAGGCAAAAACTTGTGTCAGACCGTCTCACCCTAAAACGGGACAGGACGGGTCGGGTCAAGATGCAAGTGTAACACTTATATGAACAAATGTCATACTTATATGCTCAAATGTAATACTAATCAGGAATAAAATTTTTGTTACTTATAAGAGTAAATGTAATTCTTTTAAGGGAAAATACAATACTTTTACATTTCGATTTAAAAGTATTACATTTTTCCTCAAAAGTATTATATTTACCCTTATAAGTAAGGAGCACTTGTCAACATTACTTATTATGAAAAATGTATTACTTTTTCTCTTATAAGTAACAAAAATTGTATTCTTGATTAGTGTTATATTTGAACGCATAAGTATGATATTTGCATGGTGCTTTGACTCGACCCGACCCGACTCATGAATAAGGATCCGTGAGACGGTCTCACACAAGTGTGATCCATATTTAAAATAATTGAAGTTCAAGTATTGGCTTTGTTGTATGTTTGACCCTAAATTTAAAAATTTTGTATCATACTCCGTATTTGTGAAGACGGGTGGAGAAGATAAATAAAAAAATGCAACTCAATTTGTTTTGTTGTGGTTATGGAGGTATCATTATGGTAAATAATGGGGTGTGTAGTTGGATAGTTGGATATGCGGTGAAGTGTAGTCGTTTTGATTCTCTTTGTTCTCATTGGACAATGCTATTTTGGGCGAATTGTGTGGGCCCAACCAGATTCAATTCTGAGTGATTCAACACTTTTTTTTTTTCCAGTTTTCTTGTTTTCTACGTACCGTAACTCTTCTACCTTAACGAGTTTCGGACATGATGACCGGTTCAAGTTCAAACGGTCAACCACTCAGCTATATGGTTTTGAGCACATACATATATAAGCGCCTCCTCTTTGCAGTTTTATTCATCGTCACCAACCTCTCAATCTTCTCATCTACCATCCTAAAATTCTTTATTCTTGTTCTTAAAAACAAGCAGACAAGATCGAAGAGACAATGACACATCAACCTAGTACTGTTTTAGCTTTTGTTTCCGTACTTCTTATACTCACCATCAAACCTCTTGAAGGCAGTAGATTGGTTCCTCCTCCGGGCCAACATCCCGGGACCAACAACGGCGTTAACTCGGCGACTCTCGACAACAAGAGTTTTGCAGTTACTTTCAAGAATGGACGTTCAAGGAAACTTCTTTCGTCACCATCTCGGTGGAAACCGGTCTCTCCTCCGACGCCAAACGCCGGCACCAACTCCGCTCTCGTCGGAGCAATCAACTTTGCAGCTGGGTTGCTCCCGATAAAGGCGTCAAGTAATCTTCTCCTTCCTTCTCTGCAATGGCGGCCAGTTACTCCTCCGTCAACAAACCCCGGCCACAACTCCATTGGCACAGTTAGTGAACAGAACTATGCGGGTGGAAAAATGGCTAGCTAATAGCTAATAGTTAATATTAGATCCAAATGCTAACGTAGTGATTACTAGATTGTAGATTTGCACATAATGTTTTATTCTTCATTCTATAGCTTTTCCCAAAGCCTAAATTTTCATTGAAATCAATTGTTTTATCAGTTAATACTCAATAGCATAGTCATTAAACAAAATTTAATCGATAATATATGGGATTTGTATTTTGGAATAATGTATAAAAAAATACATGTTTTATTCTTTAGATTTGGTATACACTACAAGTTATAGTCTGTAGGCTATCATATATATTCAAAAATTCTTCATAATAATACCATTTACCCCTCTTATGTGATAATTTGTTGACGCTTGTGTAATTTATTGGTCATTATATATACTTAGAGTTTAAATAACAGTTGTGTTTTTGAGAAAAAAAAATGGTATAGAACTACATATATAAATTAATGTATATTATATTGATCCAACTCCTTATTAATTTATAAAGTGTATACAATATATATTTTATATGATAAATATACTTTTTTTTAATATAAAAGAAAATTAAAGTATATTTATTATATTTATAAGAAATCACTTGAGACTTCTCAATATATACAAAATGAATATTCAAAATGTAAGAATCATTGATAAAAAGTAACAATTAAAATTGATTTGAAAATTATAAAATGGTATTAGGAAGACTTGATAACTAGTATTTTATATAATAAATATACTTAATACTAACTATATAATTATATTAATATTTATATACAGATATAATTAATTATATATATTAATTTAACGATATATATATACACACACACACACACACATAGTAAATACCATTGGAGGTCCCTCGACTTTGATGGCACCGCCACTTTTAGTCTTCAACTTTTAAATCAATCACTTTTAGTCCTCCGACTTTGATGACACCGTCACTTTTAGTCCTCAACTTTTAAATCAACCACTTTTAGTCCTCTTACTTTTTGTTTCTAGCCACCTATGGTCCTTCCTTTGCAATTGGACATCTAATATCATTTTTTGAAGGCAATTCAGTCATTTCATAATTAATGTATTAAGTATTATGTTTCCTCATCAGAATAATTGAAGAAACCCTATTCTCCACTCTCCTTTGTTAACACTAAAATTTGGACCAAATGACTGAATTGCCCTTGAGAAAATGACATTAGATGTCCAATTGTAAAGGAAGGACCATAGGTAGCTAGAAACAAAAAGTAAGAGGACTAAAAGTGGTTGATTTAAAAGTTGAGGACTAAAAGTGGCAGTGCCATCAACGTCGGAGGACTAAAAGTGGTTAATTTAAAAGTTGAGAACTAAAAGTGGCGGTGCCATCAAAGTCAGAGGACCTCCACTGGTATTTACTCTCTCTCTCTCTCTCTCTCTCTCTCTCTCTATATATATATATATATATATAGGATTTGGATCCGGTGAGATCACCTCAATTAGACGAGATTGTGAGATTAAATCGTGATCATCAATTATTTTTATTAATGGTTCAGATTTGATTGGGGTTTTAGTTTTTTTTTAGTAATTATGGTAAATAGAGGGATTGTTAAGTCTTTTTGCAATTTGATTAATTTATTATCATTATTAAATTAGGTGTTAATTGTAGTTGTTTCCTTATGGGATTGTTCTACACAGCCGGTGCTACCCAACCGGCTTCCGTATACTTCCTCATTCGTGAAACCCAATAGTCGCTTCTTCTGTCTAATTCCTCTCCGCGAAACCAGACGGCATCGATCTGTGCATACTAAAGAATCTTGGCTGGTTCTTCTTCCAAGTGGTCGAAGTGGCTGTGGACCAGGTATTCCAATTTTAACTTGGTTTAGTTTTTTTTCGTATATATGGTGAGTGTTGTGGTGTGTTACGGCGTAGCGCGGCGTTGGGTCTTGTGGTTACGGGGTGTGGAGGTTTGAGGGGTGGTCCGAAGAGAACGCAATCGGAGAAGTTTAGTGTGGATAAGGTAGCAACGGAGAATCGCGGAGAGCTCCGACGATCGGAGACGGAAAAGTGCCGGAGAGTTGCAGATCCCGTCGACATTCCGGCCGAGACGGCGTATACGGTTGATGAGCTGAGCAATGAGGAGTTCAACAGAACAATAGAGGACTTCATTGCCAAACAAATCAAGTTTCACCAGGAAGAGAAGGTAGCTATTGTTCTCCATAGCTAAAAGCTTGAATGGAAAGTATTCTAAACCAAAATTTCAAATTAAAAAAAAAAAACGAAATTATTATGTACAGTATTCGATGAATGTTTCGCCCTACCAATGCTGGAAGTGTTGTAGATCTGCGCCGTCCGTTTAGATATATTGAGAGGATTTGTGCCGTTGATGAAAAAAAAAATGTTGAGTTTAGTTTAATTTATGAAATCAGACATCGTGAATGTGTGCACGCTCTGATTTTAGAGAGCTGGATGTATTAATGTAAGAATTAATTATTCGTGTGTTTTTTGTCTTTTGGTGGAAATTCAGATGAAACAAAATGCATTGTCGCTTTTCTATTCAGCTTTGGCATTGTCGTGCTTTCAAACTTGACTTTGTGGGAGTTGTATATAATATTCTTTAGTCGACTTTGTGGGAGTTGTATATAATATTCTTTAATCCTTTCTAAATTTTAAAGTGATGCCTTAAAACTATTACAACAATAGTTATCCTTCTAGGCTTGTATAGTAGCTCTGGATGTATAGGACTAGTTGTCCCATTCTTTTTCTACTTTTCTGTTTTCTTTGAACTGGATGGGATATCCCACATGCTTCATGCTTAGGTGAGGTTATGCCACATGTCGGCATCCTGTGTGCTGCTTCTCTCTTTGGCTATTGTAAATAGTGTCTTTGTTTTATGTGATAACACTTTACTGGTAGTAAATATCATTGGGCACTGTATAATTTGGGTATGTGCACTTTAGTTATTAAGTGTGTGCGTTCAGACTGTGTATATTTTTTGGTCCTCTTATTGTGGTGTGCTTTGGTCATTAATTGGGGTGTGGTTGTAATTTACTATGGCATAGGTGTGGATCGAGGTGGGTTTGTGATGTGGGAGGGTATGGTGTGTGCATTTCAGTGTGCGTGAGAGGAATAGAGTCTGTGCATGCACACACCTGGTCATCAAACAACATCGCAAATGCACAAACTCCCAAAACCATACACAATTGGGCGTACTCTTAAAATCAAGTATTTATTATAATTACACAGTAATGCACGCACGGTAATACCGTGTAAACATACACTATTTGCCCTTTCAAAAACTGAAATTAAATTTTAAATTATAAAAGCCGATGTTACGCACACGCTACCACTCACACACGCACACACCAGGACAACATGAATAACATAAGATAAGTGTTTAAAAATAATAGCTCTTCACATAACCATACTCCAGAAATATGCACACGCTATAACTAATGCACGAACGAACCACGTCATGGAATTAACAATAACGAGACCGAAAATGCCATTAAGTAATTAGGGTAAAATAAAATTGAAACTAAGCACAAACCAGCCAGTCGTGTGCACACACCCTCAAGCTACAACGCACACACCTGCCGCCGCGAACTATCAAATACCCAACGACGCACACACCACTAGCCATCAATACACTACGACGCACACACCGAAACCCAATGACGCACAAACCGCTAAAAGCGCCGGACCAATGACCAACTATAAATTATCATGCACACACTGTGACCCTACGACGCACACACCACTACCAATCAATACAATTCAACGCACACACCAATACCCAATGACGCACACACAACTACACAGTGTTGGCCCAAATGTCCAACTACCAATACCCATGCACACACCATGTCCCTACGACGCACACACCACTACCAATCGAAAAAATCTACGCATAATTAATTTTAGATACATACCCGTATGGCTTCTTGACATGGTGTTTACTGCTTCCATGTGAGAAATTGAATACTTTTTCCTTCGACTACTTTGCTATATTCAGACAAAAAGATCACTCAATAATTTTTACTGGGTTACCATCATTAGAAGTCCTTAATATATGCCAACTACTATGTTAAATTAATTTCCTTTATTACAGATTTTTATGAAAGTTACAACTATATCCTTTTCTTTTTATTCTGGCTTATTTTAAATATTATTGTAATATTAATCATAACCATCCATTTTTAATTTATTGATGGCTAAGATGGGATCTCATGATCTCATCTTATTAGGTGATCTCATTGGATCCAGCCCCTATATATATATATATATATATGTTATGTTCAACTGGGCTATTATAGTGTCATGGACCAAACCGTACTAAAACATTGAATCCGCCAAATTAAACCACACTAAAATATTGAATCCAATCAATTAGTTAGTTTAACCATGCATGGTTTTATAAACGAAAAATTATTTTGTTGACCCGGGTCCAAAATACACAATTTACGAACTAAATGTTTACAATTTAAATAGTGAAGATTCTGTATGTAAATTGTGATGAGTTCATCTTGAAAGGTGGAGTCGGGTCCATAGTATAACTATTGCTTATAAATTCATATGTTCTCAATCTCTTATTTTTCGATAGGGGAGGCTTTAACACTTTATAGGCTTTTATTAACTAGACTAGAATCAAAGAGTACAACTTCGAATAACGTACTTTAAAATTTCCCATAAATCAAAGTTGTCACTGGGCATTACTATTTTGAGCAAATTGTTTGGGCGAACCAGTCAGATTATTGAACACCCTTTTTATGTTTGTTCCATACCATAAACTTTTCTTCCAAGTTGATGACTTATTCAAGTTCTCATTAAACGTAATAATATTCCCAGTCAATTCAAACTCCAGAACGTCAACCTATCTGCTTCAGTTCGTGGTTTGAATCTGCTCTGAAGTGGAAGCCGGTTTCCCCTCCGGGCGGAAATCCGGGCACTAACGGCGCCGTTAACTCGGCTACTCTCGACGGGAAGAACTTTGCAGCTACGTCGACGCCGGGAAGTTTAAGGAAACATGTTTTGTTACCGTCTCTGTGGAAGCCGTTAACCCCTCCGACGCATAACCCCGGCACCAACTCTTCCCTCGCCGGAGCTAAGAACTTTGCTGCTGGGTTGCTTCGTTCCCTGAAATGGCGGTCGGTTACTCCGCCGTCGAGTAACCCCGGCCACAACTCGATCGTGACACAGTGAAGGAACAGATCAGAACTACGCAGCTGCAAAAATGTCTGATCTGCTCATCAATACAACAATAATCACTCTATTGAGGATTAAATACTAATTAACATACTGATTACTAGCTAGATTAGATTATATTGTACAATTATCTTCCATTATTTATTTATTTATTATTAAATTTTTTGAAGCCAATTTTTATAGAAATAAATTATTTGATTAGTGTATTCAGCACCCATCAACAAAGACTAATGATCTGATTTCACGAGGAGGTTGTTAGATATTAGATTACTTCTAGTTGTAGTACAACTCCGTATATTATATTCTCCACTTGTAATAAGTTACAGTTGAATAACACAGACTATTCAATCCTAATTTGGTATCATCGCTAGGTTTTTCCTATGGCTGCCGCCAATGACGATTCTGCCGGTATCTCATTCGAGCGGACTGTTTTCGATGCGGTCGTTCATTCGGTACCGAATACACTATCGTCAGCTCATCACTTCGTGAGTATCAAGCTCACTAGTCGTAATTTTCTTTTTTGGAGGGCTCAACTTGTGCCATTTTTGCGAGGCCAAAATTTGATGGGTTACGACGTTGACGGTTCGATTCCTTGCCCCGCTGCCACCTTGCCTCTTCCTGCCGGTGAAGCTTCCTCCGTCGCCACGATCGTTCCTAATCCGGCCTACGGCGTGTGGGTGCAACAAGACCAAGCAATATTATCCATGATATCTCTTCACTCTCGAAAGAAGTTATGCCACTGGTTCTTGGTCATCACACCTCCATTGCTGCCTGGCGAGCCATTGAACTTGCGCTGGCGGTGTCGTCTCGTGCTAGGGTTGTGCATCTCCTCGGTCAGTTGCAATCCTTGTAGCAAGGGGATGCCTCGGTTGCAGATTATCTCGGCAGAGTGAAGCTGCTGCTGGAAGATTTGGTCCTCGCCGGTCGTCAGGTCTCCGTCGACGAACAAAACATTTATATCTTCCGTGGCCTACGTCCTGAGTTTCGTGCATTTACAGCCTCTTTGTCCTCTTGTGTTGCACCGTTTCATTTGGAGGAACTGGCTGATCTACTGGGTGCACAAGAATTTGCCCATGCTGAGGAGTACTCACCGGCGACTAGAGGTGCTGCACCGGTGGTTCACGCTGCTCGTCGAGGTTTTGGTTTTGGTTGTTCCGGCAGGCGCGGTGTTCAGCAATGGCGTGGAGGTGAGTGTCGTCCTACGGAAATGGCTAGATAGGGCTTGAGTAGCCAGGAGCTAAACACGACATCATAAAGTGTTTGAAAGCTAACCTAATTGATATATTTGATTGCATGAGATAATGATAAAACAAGTAGCGAAAAATCATTTACAACAGTGACAGATATGCAATTATGTACTAGTGGGGCTTAGAGGTTGAAATCAAACATATCAAGGTTAATATTCATAAAACAGTTTGGAGCCACATTTATTAGATTAATTGTTTATTTCATTTTTGTCTTCTTATTTTTTTTAATTTTTTTATTGTTCATTTGAAAAGAGCTTCATGCAACTCCATTTGATATGCAATGCAAAGATATCATTTTATTAATTGTGAGATTATAAATATTAAATTGTATATGATTGTGATATGATATTTGAGCAGGTTTTGAGTGTGATTGTGATATATATATATATATATATATATATATATATATATATATATATATATATATATATATATATATATATATATAGAATATTAATCAAATGTGGCCGTGATTAAGGATCAAATGAGGACCTATAGTTAGGTGAGAACTTGTGGACTTATCTGATCCTTTTATTTAAATCATCTTATGGTTGTGATTTAATTGCTTTTAATTTTTTATTTTCAAGCTTAGGTTCGCGTTTTTTCTAAATTCACGCTGAAGAGGGCATTAATGTACTTTCCAATTCCAAATTAAAGATTATTTTACTTAATTGTGTAATCTCATTATCTTAGTTCCGTCCCCCCCCCCCCCAAAAAAAAAAAATCCCCCTTTTGCGAAGCTGCGTATCGGTCGATTTACCATTGCTTGGCCTGTGAATTGAAAGAGCGCATCCGCTGATTGCACGGGGATAGAGCGCATTTGCTGACTGCACGCCGACAGGGGAAAGCGCCAAAACCACAAGTACACCATCCGACATTCTTGCATCTTCTATCTAGGGGTTTGTGTTTTGCGTTATTGGTTTCAATTTCGTTGCATTATCTGTTTTTATGACTGTTGTCCTGGCGTGAACGACTCTCACTGGTGTTTAATTTGTGTATTATTATCACCTCTCTAAGCCCTAGGCTACCCATTCGTGCATTTTGTCTTATCCATTGATTTGATCACGTTAGAAGAATAGGAACGAGTTATCTATACATTGCTATTAGCTATTCTATAATCATGCAATTTGTGAATGTAATATGTTGAAACAGTGAGTTGTCTGTATATAGTTATGAACATTATAAACTAGTGTGAGCTGTCCGAAACTAGACTAGTTATGTAAAAATAAATAAATAAATAAAAGGTGTGTGAATGTAATGCTCAATCTGCAGGTCAGTTGGGTTCAAGAAATATAGCAAGCTTTCTTGCTCCCAAGTTTAATTAAAAATGAAATAAAACAACCAAAGATGAAATGAAGTTAACCATAGCAACTCACTATCATTAGTCACAGCAAGCAAATAAAGTATTCAATTTCATTCCATTCCATTTCTTTCTCTTTTTTTTTGTCTAATATTTTAGAATCACATAAGAGGTTTTACTGTATCTAACTATCCAAGATGTTGTGCGTCCAAGTCCCGTTTGCAATTGTTTGTCTTCATTTTTTGGCATGAGGTGTTTTTGTTGTTGTTTTTAAAAATATTTTTAAGACATATGTGTTGGTTGTTGTTGTTTATAAATTTTATTTATTTCTCTTGTGTTGGTATGAACTTGTCATTCGTTTTTACCTCATTTCGTTGTTGCGCACTTCATTTATCACAATTGTTCATAAATATGTTTGTTGTTGTACATTCTTGTTGATTTTTCATCTTTGTAGGAGGGCTCTCAGGTTCGAGTTGCTATTGTTGATGTTGGTCTAGTGTTTTGAATGACAGAGAAGAAGGAAGAAAACCAGATAACCCTATCTGGTTCTATGCTTCCAGATGGACCACGGTACTCATGTTGCTTTATATGGTTTTTATTTTCCGTTTATGACTTTATTTTGCTGGTGTACTTACTTTTCCCACTACGTGATCATGGACACTGTACTATTACGTCATAAGTATGGACTTGAAGAAGATGAAAATGGATTTCATAGACAATTGTCCTGCTCTTGCTACTAACCAGTCTAAATATGGCAACGCTCCTGTCGACTTGGTTATGAAACAATTATCTTGTATT
>CP025647.1:26800699-26816869 GCA_003576665.1 Ipomoea trifida | reverse complement strand
TTTAGGGTTTAGGGTTTAGGGTTTAGGGTTTAGGGTTTAGGTTTAGGTTTAGGTTTAGGTGGTTTAGGGTTTAGGTTTAGGGTTTAGGTGGTTTAGTTAGGGTTTAGGGTTTAGGGTTTAGGGTTTAGGGTTTAGGGTTTAGGGTTTAGGGTTTAGGGTTTAGGGTTTAGGGTTTAGGGTTTAGGGTTCCCTAACCCCTAAATCATAACCCTAAACCCTAAACCCTAAACCCTAAATCATAACCCTAAACCCTAACCCCTAAATTGAAACCCTAAACCCTAAACCCTAAGTCATAACCCTAACCCCTAAATTGTAACCCTAAACCCTAAACCCTAAATAATAACCCTAAACCCTAAACCCTAAATCATAACCCTAAACCCAAAATTGAAACCCTAAACCCTAACCCCTAAATCATAACCCTAAACCCTAAACCCTAAACCCTAAATCATAACCCTAAACCCTAACCCCTAAATCATAACCCTAAACCCTAAATTGAAACCCTAAACCCTAACCCCTAAATCATAACCCTAAACCCTAACCCCTAAGTCATAACCCTAAACCATAAATTGAAACCCTAAACCCTAACCCCTAAATCATAACCCTAAACCCTAAACCCTAAATCATAACCCTAAACCCTAAATAATAACCTTAACCCCTAAATCATAACTCTAAACCTAAATTGTAACCCTAAACCCTAAGCCCTATATTGTAACCCTAAACCCTAATCATAACCCTAAAACCTAAATTGTTACCCTAAACCCTAAACCCTAAATTGTAACCCTAAACTATGAACCTTAAATTGTAACCCTAAACCCTTAACCCTAAATTGTAACCCTAACCCTAAACCCTTAACCCTAAATTGTAACCCTAAATTGTAATCATAACCCTAACCCCTAAATTGTAACCCTAAACCCTAAATCATAACCCATAACCCTAAACCCTAAACCCTAAATCATAACCCTAACCCCTATATTGTAACCCTAACCCCTGAATTGTAACCCTAAACCCTAAACCCTAAATCCTAACCCAAACCCCTAAATTGTAACCCTAAACCCTAACCCCTAACCCCTAAATCATAACCCTACCCTAAATCTTAAACCCTAAATAGTAAATCATTACCCTAAACTCTAAACCCTAAACCCTAAACCCCTAAATCAGAAACCTAAACCCTAAACCCTGAATTGTTACCCTAAACCCTCACCCCTAAATCATTACCCTAAACCGTAAACCTAAACCTTAAACCCTAAATCATAACACTAAACCCCAAACCCTAAACCCTAAATCATAACCCTAAACCCCAAACACTAAAGCCAAACACTAAATCATAACCCTAAACCATAAACCCTAAATCATTACCCTAAACCTAAATGCTAACCCTAACCCCTAAACCCTAAATCATTACCCTAAACCTAAATGCTAACCCTAACCCCTAAACCTTAATTCATAACTCTAAACCCTAAACCATTACCTTAAACCCTAAATCATTACCTTAAACCCTAACCTCTAAATCATAACCCTAAACCCTAAATAATAACCCTAAACCCTAAATTATTACACTAAACCCTAAATCATTGGACAGATGTTTGGTGAATGGAAATTGGGAAGCTGAAATCCAAACTCATGTGCAACATCTGTCCAAAAATATTTTTGATCACTAACCACTGATTGTGAATATGGAGCCACATATGAAGCTTGGAAGAAAATCATTTACCTTCCTGAATGTTTGGTGTGAACATGAGCAATTCATGGAGGTTGTTAGGAGATCATGGGAGGTAGGGTTGGATGGAAATGCTATGTTCACATTCATGACAAAACTGAAAAGGCTAAGGGTTGTCCTGAAAAATTGAAACTGGGAGGTGTTTGGGAATATTTTTGAAAAGATCAAAAAATTAGAGGGAAGGGTGAGGGAAGTGGAGAGTAAGATGCAAAGTTGTCCTTCTAAGAGGAATACGATAGACTATAGGAGGGCTCATGCTGAGTTACAAAAACAGTGTGTGATACAAGAGAAATTCTGGCAGCAAAAGGCTCATGCCAATTGGGTTGTGGAAGGGGAAAGAAACACAAAATACTTCTATAGCATGGTGAGAGATAGAAGAAGGAAACAATTTATCCACAGAATAAAAAATGATGAGGGGTTGTGGGAGGTGGAGTAGGAGAGAATTGCTGAATATGCTGTCAGGTTCTTTCAGGACCTATACACAGAAGGGGAGGTGGAAGTTAATCTTGATGTGTATGATTGTTTGCAGGGTTTAGTAAGCCAAGAGGAGAATGATATGCTGACAAGAGTTCCCACAATGCAAGAGGTCAAAGACTGTGTGTTTAGCATGAAACCAGAGAGTGCTGCTGGCCCAGATGGTTTTGGTGGAGGTTTCTACCAGAACTGCTAGGACATTGTGAAGACTGATTTGCATAATTTGGTAAGAAGTTTCTTTGAGGGTAAAGCCCTAACTAGGGCTATAACACATACTGCAATAGTTCTCATTCCCAAGGTCTCAAATCCAACAACTTTTGCTCAATTTAGGCCAATAAGTTTGAGCAACTATTGCAATAAGGTGTTAACCAAAACCATGGTCACAAGGTTGGTTGGGGTCCTGGTCAGAGTGGTCTCTCCTTACCAAGCTGGATTTATTAAGGATAGAAATATCATTAATAACATCCTTCTTGTTCAGGAGCTATGCCATGGGATCACTGCTTCAAATGAAGATGTGATTTTTAACCTAGACATGACCAAGGCATATGATAGGATGTCTTGGAAGTGTGTGGCCACTGTGATGAGGAAAATGGGATTCTGTGAAGTATGGATTGGTTTGGTAGAAAGGGCAATTGGGAATATTTGGTATTCAGTGATTGTGAATGGGGCTCAGAAAGGATTTTTTCATTCTACAAGGGGATTGAGGCAAGGTGATCCACTTTCACCTAGTCTCTTTGTCATTGCAGCTGAATTACTATCAAAGCTAATTGCAAGCATTGGTGCCCCGTTCACACAACCAAGAAATGGCCCCCAGATTCATCATCTTGCATTTGCAGATGACATGATAATATTCACATCTAGAAAAGGGGGAGCCATTAGGAAATCCATGGAAGCCTTGGGGGTGTATGAAAGTCAATCTGGTCAACTAGTCAGCAAAGAGAAAAGTGCTTTTTATATGCACCCCAAGGCTTCTAGGGATGCTGTGAACAGAGTCAAAAGAATAACAAGATTTCAAAAAAAGACTTTCTTTTCACATACTTGGGATGCCCCATATATGTTGGAAGGAAGAAGGTTCTTTTATTTTCATCTTTGATTGCCAAGATTGCTGCCAAATGTGCTGGGTGGCAAAATAGACACCTAACCCAAGGGGGTAAGGTGGTACTAATCAAATCAGTTTTGCAGGCAATACTAACTAATGTGTTCTATGCCATTGGTCCCCCTAAGACTGTAATAACAAAGATTGAGAAACTTCTAGCAAATTTCTTTTGGGGGACCATTGATGGAAAGACTAATTACCATTGGAGTTCATGTAGCAATCTGGCTAAGCCAATACAGGGGGGTGGAGTGGGATTGACTAGCATAAGGGTGGTGGCTGATGCAGCTGCAATGAAGTTGTGGTGGAACTTCAGAACCCAAAATTCATTATGGGGGGAGTTCCTAAGAGCTAGGGCTGTCAAAGTGGGCCAAAGCCCGCGGGCTAGCCCGCACCCGCCTCGTGGTAGGGCGGGTTAGCGTCATGAAAAAATAGGCCCACGAAAATGCGGGCTTAATGGGGCGGGCCAAAATATATATATATATATATATATATATATATATATATATATAGGATAGTGTGTGAATATATATATTATTATTCAAAAAAAAAAGAGGAAGATGAAAAGCCCATGGGTCGTCCCGTGGGGCGGGTTAGGGTTACACACATTTTGGCTCGCGGGCCTAACGGGCCGGCCCGCAAAAGCCCGTCAGAAATTTGGCCTGCGGTGGGGCGGGCCAGTCCGCTTTGACAGTACTACTAAGAGCTAAGTACTGTAGAATGGCACACCCTGTGTGTAAAACATGGCAATATGGTGATTTCCAAGTGTGGAAAAGAATGCTTGAATGTAGGGAGAGGGTTGAGCAGCAGATTAGATGGAAAATTGGGTGTGGTAAGGTGAATTTGTGGTGGGATGATTGGGTAAGGGATGGGGCAGTAGCTAAAAAGTTTGAGGTTGAAGGCAAGAGCCAATCAAAGGAAAGGGTGAAAGATCTGTGGGAAAATGGAACTTGGAAACTGACCAATCTCAATGTGCAAACACAGCAGGAACTACTAAAAGTGACTCTGAGGGAGGGTAGGGAGGATCAAGCATGGTGGAAGTTGAATGGGGATGGAAAATTCACTCTTGCTTCTGCAAAGAAACTGGTAAGGCAGCAGGATACAAGAGTTGAGGGGGAGTTTTGGCATAGACCTTGTTGGGCAAAAGAGGTGCCATGGAAAATGTCATTTCTTGCATGGAGAGTTTTTAAAGGCAAAATACAAGCATATGACATTTTGAGGAGATTTGGATTCCAATTGGTGTCAAAGTGTTCTTGTTGTACTCAACCTGGCATGGGAATTGAAGCCTGCAGCATATATTCTGTACAGGAGCAACATCAGCTCATGTATGGAGTTTCTTTGCAAAATCTTTGGGCTTTAACATGCAAATAAGAGGGATTAGACAACTTTGTCAGAACTGGTGGAGAAGAAAGCCAAGGAACAGAATGGTTAGATTTCTGGCTCAGAGGCTTCCAACTGTGATATTATGAGAATTGTGGGTGCATTATAATCAGTGCAAATATGGAGGGGAATCACCATCTAGGGCAAGAGTAATTTTCAAAGTGACTGGGGATATGGTGGATTGTATCAAAAGAAAATGGCCATGTTGGGACCCATTCCCTCCTAACTAGAACTACATAATGAAGAGGGCTGAAGGGTTTAGATGTAGTAAGATAGTAAGGGGGGCAAGTTGGTGTAAACCACCTAAGGACTGGGTGAAAATCAATATTGCAGAAGGGAGTGGGAGCTGTAGCTTCATAATAAGAAATTCAAAAGGGGAGTTCGCTTTGGCAGGGATATACGCAGGAGATGGGGATTTGATGGAGCAGGTTTTGAGAGATTGTAGCAACTGGTGTAGGAAAATGGGGTTGGGAAAGGTGGAAGTGGAGATGGAAAAGCCAGTAGGAATTGGATTGCTGAACTGGGATGTCAAATGGACAATATGTGAGAGAAAAATCAATTGTGCAGCTCAATGGTTGCTTGACAAGTGTATGGGCCAGAACAAGGTGTTCAGAAGAACTAGTGCATTACCAAAAGGCTTTTGGATGGTGCTTGGCTTAGAGGGGTTCCCTCACTTCACATCTATGCCTGGATGTGATCTTGCTCCTCTGGCTGATGTAGAGAACAAAACATGGGACCCTGGGGGTTGATGTAGATGGTAGCTGCCTGTGGGCTGAGGAGGACACTAGCTACATATGCCATGTCTTAGGCTTTACATGTCATGGGATTGCAGATGAGCACTAAGTGAATCTTGCTGAGGAGGGTGATGAGCTGCTCACCTGAGGCACTGAAGGTTCATGGGTGTGACTGAATAATGAAGGCCAACAGCAGCAGCCTGAATAAGGTCACATGCATATAGCAGACAACATAGAGCATCATATGCAGTGTTAGGGTGATGCTGCTCACTTGATGCACTGGATGAAGAGGGATGTGACTGATTAGTGATGGTTGCCTGGCTTTGCAGCTTGAATGAGGTCACATAGCTGGTTACAGGCATGGAGTTTAGACAGCATAGGCTCTCATTTGCAGCAGCAAGCAGTGGTAAGGGCAGGAACCAAAATGAGAATGATATGGTAGTGAGTGCTACTCTTTGCTTAATCATCTCTCCATTTGTTTCATGTCCTGTGTGCTTACCATGGGGGGCTGGGAGTGCATGCTTGTGTGATTAATTTTAGACCCCATCCCAATTTTAGAATGAGAATGCAGCTAGGCTACATACACAATCTGGATTGTAGGGGTGGGGCTTTGACCATTTAAGCAGATGGAATGGTGGAAATGGCTGGTGGAATGAGAAAAGAAAAACAGGAGAATAAAAGAAAATGGAAATGAAAAAACAAACAACACAGAATGAAAAAGAGGAAAAAGAAAAAGAAAAAAATATGAAACAAAGAAGGGGATGGAATCTGCTTGAAATATGATGATTGGGGTTGAAGGAAGGATTGGATGCTGCTTGACTTGTACCTCTCATTGCTTAGATTGAGAACCACATAAATCTATCTCGGTAAACTACAGAGCTCTGTACGAGATATGATTGGTTGAAAGTCTAAGGGTGGGGCCCTGTGTTACCATTGCTAGTGTCACGAGGATTGAATGCTCACCTTTTCAAAATACGGAGATCCGTATGAGGCTGAGCATCTTGTGGCGCTAGGGTGGGTCTCATTGCTTTTGGTGTGATCTTAAAAGATTTCTTTGGCTAACATACTGAGCTCTGTACAGGGGAATTGGGTCACATCTCTAGGGTGAGGACATAGGCGGGTGGGAGTTTCATTTTGGAGTCATGAGCTTTATTTTCATTTTTAACTTGGGTTTGGGTCTTGGATTAATGTGAATGCATGAATTTATGAAGTAGGCTTGTATGGGGAACGGATGTCCATGTGGAATTATCAAACAAAGGGCATGAAACTAATGGAGTGGTGCTGAAGGATTAAGTAAGGCTTGACTTAAGTATCAATACCACTTTGCTTTTTACCCTTACTTGGGCTTGTATGAGGTATGATGTGAGGACTATGTGAACAAGTAAGGAATTGTAAGGCTTTGGCCTCATATGTTGTGTTTGGTCACTTTTGGACCATGTTTGTAAGGCTTTGCCTCCGTTTGTGATGAGATAAAGTCCAAAGGTTTCTTTAAAAAAAAAAAACCCTAAACCTAAACCCTAACCCCTAAATAATAACCCCAAACACTAAACCTTCTTTGTAGGGAGTTCACCGGGTCTATTACCGACACCTCCATTGTCTTATTGCCTAAAAAGGCCAATCCGGAGACATTTGTTGATTATAGGCCCATTAGCTTGTGCAATTTTAGGAGTAAGATTGTTACTAAGTTAATGGTTGTCAGAGTAGCTTCTGTCCTCCTCAGGTTATTGTCCCCTCACCAGAGTGGTTTTGTCTTTGGGCGGTGTATCACTGATAATATTTTACTTGCTTCTAAGATGTGTCATGGTATAAAGCTAGGAAATCAGGATACAGTGCTGAAGCTGGACATGGCTAAGGCCTATGACCGGGTTTCTTGGTTTTTTCTTGTCTCTGTGATGCGTAGGATGGGTTTTTGTGAGGTCTGGATTGACCTGGTCTATCGTGCTATTTCTAATGTCTAGTATTCTGTTATTGTAAATGGGGTCAAAGAGGGTTTCTTTACCTCGTCTCGTGGTCTGAGGCAGGGAGACCCTCTTTCCCCCAGTCTTTTTATCATTGCTGTAGAAGTTCTGTCCATGTTCATTGCTCGAGTCCATTTGGACGAGAGTATCCCTAGATTCCCGCAGCCTACTAGTACTCCTCATATTCATCACTTAGCGTATGCGGATGATGTTATTATTTTTAGTACTGGTAGGCAGGGGGCTATCTGCAGGGTGATTAGGGCATTAAAAGAGTATGAGGACATTTCTGGTCAGATGGTTAGCTTCCCTAAGAGTGGTTTTTATATGCATCCGCGTACCTCAAGCAATGTTATTCGTAGGATTAGAGATGTGACTAGGTGCATTCATAAGCCTTTCCCGTTTACATATCTTGGGTGCCCTATTTATGTTGGTCGGAAAAAGTGTGTTTATTTCTCATCTGTGGTGGACAAGGTGAAGGCAACTTGGGTGGCAACATAGGTTGTTATCTAAAGGCAAGAAGGCGGTATTAATCTCTTCTGTTTTGCAGGCTATTCCCTTACATCTTTTTGCAGCTTGTGCTCATTCTAAACAGGTTATCCGGGACCTTGAACGATGTTTTGCAGGCTTCTTTTGGAGGCAAGCAGGGGGTTCTCGTTACAATTGGGCGTCATGGAAAACGCTAGCCCTTCCCAAAAAGGAGGGTGGTGTGGGGTTCCTTGATCTAGACCTGATGGTACGAGTATATAGTGCAAAGCTGTGGTAGAATTTTCGCACTGTGTATTCTCTGTGGGGAAATTTCATGAGAGCTAAGTACTGCAGTCGTGTTCACCCGTGGCAAAGCTTTTGCAGTCCTCAGATTTGCATACTTGGAAACACATGATTAGCGTTAGGGATGAGGTGGAGGTGGTCTTGGGTTGGCGGCTGACTCATGGAGATGTTAATCTCTAGTGGGACAACTGGTCAGGACTTGGCCCGCTAGGGAGCCTTTACCACTTCCCTGGCATGGAGTACTCTGGTGATTTACTGTCTGACTTTATTCAAGATGGGGAATTGGATTTGTCCGCCTATGATGACCTTCTGCCAGTGGGTTTGGAGGCGGACACATCCCGCTTAGGTCATATGACTGTTGATATGCCCATTTGGCGGGTAGCTTCAGATCGTAAGTTTTCTTTATCCTCTGCAAAATTTCTGTTATGGACTGAACCCGTGAATTCTGATCCTCTTTTGAGTAATTGCTGGCACAAGCACCTGCCATTTAAGGTGTCTTTCTTGGCCTGGCGGGTGCTCCGTAGGCGTTTGCCCACTGACGATGCTATGGCCAAGTTTGGACACGTTATAGTTTCTAGGTGCTGGTGTTGACAATCCCCTGTTAGGACAACTATTGATCACATTTTCTATACAGGGGATACAACAAAGGTTGTGTGGCGATTTTTTATGCGGTCACTGGGCTTTCACTTTAGTCATCATGGTCTCCGGACCTTGTTGGCAGGGTGGAGGCGGGTGGTTGCTCGTAATCGTCTTGTTTCCTTTGTTTTTTGTACGTTACCTTATCTCATCATTTGGAAGTTGTGGAAACACAGAAATGCATGCATGCATGGTAGGGGATTGCCAGTGTGCCACGGGTGGTGTATGGTGTGGCAAAGGGGATGGCCGAGTGCCTCTTTAGGCGTTGGCCAAGGGAGCACATTTTGCCGAAGAACTGGTCTGTCATTTTGTCTTACATGGACTCTCATGTGCCTCGACGCATAGTTCGTGCTATTAGATGGGATTCTCCGCCTGATGGTTCTCTAAAGATCAATATGTCATACTCTGAGTCTTTGGGTGGGACTGCTGCCTTGGTGCGTAACCGGGGGGTGGGTTTTGCTATGGCTTGGCCATGTCAGCAGTTGATGGGTTTCGGGATATTTTCCGGGTACTGTTCCGTTGTCTTGAATGATGTTTAGCCCAGGGATTACATCTTTGGTCTTAGAGTCTGTGATGTCTGAGCTTAAAGGATATGTTGATACCTCTATTCCCATTCCTTGATCCTTGGATTCTGATGTGTCACGTCTCCGTTTTCTTTGTTCCTGTGCCTCTGTGTCTGTTGTTCAATGTCTGTCGCAGGGTAATCTACCTGTGACCACTGTTGCAAAAATCCCCGCCTAGGCGCTAGGCGCTCCTAGACCGTGGCGAATTGATCCTTAGGCGGAGGCCGCCTAGCGCCTAACTCGGCCGATTAGGCCGAATTTGGCCGAGTTAACTCGCCCAACTCGACAGAGTTAGCCGAGTTAACTCGAGCGAGTCGGCATTATTAATTTTATTATTATATTTATATGTATTTAAATTTATTTATTTATACAAGTAAGAGAAGGAAGAGATATATATATATATATATATATATATATATATATATATATATATATATATATATATATATATATATATATATGTAATATATAATATAATATATGACATACACCCACACACATGAATTAATTTTTTGTTTTTATAGGTCGCCGCCTAGAAGGCTATAACCGCCTAGGTACTGCCTAGGCGCCGCCTAGACCGCTTAGGCGCTAGGCGCTAGTCTACCGCCCGACTAGCGCCTAGCGCCTACTGCAACCATGCCTGTGACTGCCTTAGCAAATTGGGTTGGGGGTAAAGATGGGGAGTTCAGGTTTCATAGTCTGTCTGACCTACCTCCGATGGTGCTTTCATTGATTATTCATGATGATGTCCCCTCTGTTTTCTTTGAGGATTATGATCCACCTTGATCTGATTTTGATAAATGCATGAGATGCTTTTTTTAAAGAAAAAAATAAATAAAGAAAAATGAGAAAAAAGAGAAAAAGTGTAAAAGACAAAAAATGAGAAAAAAGAAAAAGAAAAAAGAGAATGATGAAAAGTTATTAAAAAAGAAAAAGATTGTGAAAGAAAGTTGGTTCTGCTGTGCTTGGTTTGGATGCGATGATGGCTTGGCTTTATGCTAAGTTTAGCCTCAACAACGCAGATGTCAGCGGTAGAAAAGACACCCTAGTCTGAGCTGAACGGTGGTTGGGCAGGATTTTTCAAATCCGTTGACCTAGTCAGACTTGCTGCACCAATAGTAGCTGAACCACTTTCGGGTTCTGGGTGGGGTTGGCTATGCTTAGGGTGTTTACTTTTCTTTCGTGTCTCGTTCTGAACAATATTTGTTATTCATTCATTCAATAAGTCTTTGTTTTCTGCTTGCTAGTTTATTTTATTTCATTCGAGGTGTGCATTCTTCTTGTTCATTGTATGCCTCTTCATTTTCCTTTGGCCTTCTGAGGTGTGTTTGGTCTACGAGCTATATTGGTTTCGCCCTTGTGGGCTTTTCTTTGAATAGACCATGCTTCAACGTCGGTGCTTGCGGTAAAAAGTTGCACCCTGACCCGGGCTAAACGGTGGCCGGGTAGGAATTGTTTAAATCTGTTGGCGGTTAGTCTAGGCTTGCTGTTGGCCCATAGTAGCTAATCTCGTTGGGGTTTCTAGTTCTGAACTGCTATCTGGTTTTTGCCGTTTGCGGCCTGCGTGCCACTTTTAGTTTATGGACTTTTCTGGTTATTTGTTATGATTTCATCTTGTTTTATGAGTGGCCTGTGTGCCTATGGGATGGTGGGCCTGGGTGCCTTGTGTTGTGCTTGGTATGCATTACAACTGTTTGAAACAGGTGTTATGTTGCCGGATGCGGCAGGACGGCGCATGGTGCTTAGTTGATACGCAGGTTGCTTGGTTTAGTACTTTGTTCTGCTTTTGGTGTGTTTGGCAGCTGTTAGTGTTTCTGTCTCCTTGATAGCCCCTAAAATAGCCGTTATGTTGCCGAAATTTTGACAACGTACTTGAAGACTTGGGCTGCTCATAAGCTTCTTGCATTTATTCATTTCATTATTTCATTATTTCTTTATTTATGTTTGGACTATAATGAGCTTGAGCAATTATTTTTAAGTTTTCATTTTTTAGACCTGGGCTACTATTTTTGGGCTTGGGCCCATTCTTTAATTTATTATTTCTTTAGTTTAGGTTGAGCCATTTCTTATGGCCCTATTTGATTTAATGGTCACTTTTGGACCATTTCTTGTAAGACATTTACTTTTGTTTATTAATAAATTTTATTTTGTTAAAAAAAAAAACTCTAAACCTAAAACCTAAACCCCCTAAATAAAAAACCTAAACCCTAAATCATAACCCTAAACCCTGAACCCCTTAAATCATAACCCTAAATCATAAACCTAAACCCTAAACTCTAAATCATTACCTTAAACCCTAAACCTAAGCCCTAAATCACAACCCTAAGACTTAAATAATAACCCCAAACTCTAAACCTAAAACCTAAACCCCCTAAATCAAAAACCTAAACCCTAAATAAATGAATAAAGTCGTTGTTATAGCCTTTCAAAAATTTTCCAGAATTTGAGAAGCTTGAACAGAGTGATGAGTCAAATTGAACAGAGGAACAAAAGCGACCATTGCAAACTGGCTATCCGTCAACAAAAATAGCCACATGCCATCAACATGATGGTCAATGGTTACTCAAATTTTTTTTAAAAAAAAATCAAAATAAAAATCTAAAAATAAAAATATTTATTTAAAAAAATTAAATAAAAATAATTATACATATAGGATCCACATAAACATAAAATTCAACGTGTTAGCCTACTTATTAGTGTCGCACCAGCAATAAACTACTGACAAGGAATCACGGACCTTAATTGTACTGGTTTACATATTTAGAGAGTTTTATTAAACTTTTTTCAATTAAGGAACCTCAGTTTACTATTTGTGAAGCTTAATTGGTCAATTTGAATTTTACAATAATTTAATTACTTGTTCAATTCCTTGCGTGTTTGCTTGAATATGAGTAATTAAATCATTGAATTAGAACAACTAAATATTATAATAAATTAATTAAACGTACATATAGGCTCATGAGTCAATTAGTCCTCAAGGCCTCAGGATCGAGTCATCGTCAGTATTCTTGTCCCCTAAAGTTCAACAAACACGGGACGACGACGTTGAAGCTCAGTGCGTGGCATATAAAAAAGACATCTTTAAACAATATTTTATTAAAAAAAAATCATAAAATCATGATAAAAGAAAAATAATATTATAATGCTTGTTACATATATATAATGGAAAATTGTAATTTATGCCCCACCATAATATGTCAATTATCAATGTCACCCATGAATTATTAGTGGTGTAAATGTTGCCCTCAATTTTCAAAATGGTACATATATTGCCCCTCTCGTACCGTATGTGATGGACAATATATGTATCATTTTGAAAATTGAGGGACAATATTTACACTTGGGAGGGGCAATATATGTATCATTTTGAAAATTGAGCGGCAACATTTACACCACTAATAATTCAGGGGCGATATTGATAATTGACATACTATGAAGGGGCATAAATTACAATTTTCCCAATATATAATTTTGTACCTCACAATTTTTGTTTCCATTTACTATTCAATTTTTATATATGCCATCCAAACCAATTAATTACCTACGATACAATTGTAAAAATTAATTTAAATTCAATTTGTATCACGAGTTTGACACTTGAAAAAAATTGACAAAAAATGTGCAATTTATAATGTTCTTGTAGATAAGGTAATCTATATATTGCATAAAAACACCATGACGGGAGCATTTACTTGTTTCGGACACGTTTCGTCTTGAAAATTCAATCATTTCATAAATATTTCACGTATATGTCCAGTGAGGTTCAAACCTGTAACATCTCATTTGGGAGAACCACAGAGGTGGCATTGGGTTACAAACTACTTGGCTAATAAAAAATATTTAAAATAATTGAAGTTCAAGTGTTATTGGCTTTGTTGTAAGTTTGACCATAAACTTAAAAATTTTGTATCATTTATGTCTGAAGAAGACGATTAGAAAAGGTAAATCCTAAAATGAAAATCAATTTGTTGTGGTTAAAGAGGTATTATTATGTTAAATGATGGGGTGTGTAGTTGGATATGCGGTGAAGTGTAGTCGTTTTGATTCTCTTTGTTCTCATTGGACAATGCTATTTTGGGCGAATTGTGTGGGCCCAACCAGATTCAATTCTGAGTGATTCAACACTTTGTTTTCAATTTTGTTGTTTTCTACGTACCGTAACACTTCTACCTTTAACGAGTTTCGGACATGATGACCGACCGGTTCAAGTTCAAACGGTCAACCACTCAGCTATCTGGTTTTGAGCACTGCACATACATATATAAGCGCCTCCTCTTTGCAGTTTTATTCATCGTCACCAACCTCTCAATCCTCTCATCTATCATCCTAAAATTCTTTATTTTTGTCGTACGTTCTACCTTAAAAACCATCAGACAAGATCTAAGAGACAATGACACGTCAACTTAGTACTGTTTTAGCTTTTATTTCTGTCGTACTTCTTCTGCTCACCATCAAACCTCTTGAAGCGAGTAGATTGGTTCCTCCTCCGGGCCCCAATCCCGGCACCAACAATGCCGTGAACTCGGCAACTCTGGGCAACAAGAGCTTTGAAGTTACATCTAAGAACGGAGGTTCAAGGAAACTTCTTTCGTCACCATCCCCGTGGAAACCGGTCTCTCCTCCCACGCCAAACGCCGGCACCAACTCCGCTCTCGTCGGAGCAATGAACTTTGCGGCAGGGTTGCACCCGATAAAGGCGTTAAGTAATCTTCTTCTTCCTTCTCTGCAATGGCGGCCGGTTTCTCCTCCGTCAACCAACCCCGCCCACAACTAACTCCATTGGCACAGTTAGTGAACAGAACTATGCGGGTGGAAAAATGGCTAACGGATTGTAGATTTGCACACATAATGTTTTTTTGAAGATAGCACACATAATGTTTTATTCTTCATTCTATATAGCTTTTCTCAAAGCCATAATTTTCATTGAAATCAATTGTTTTATCAATACATACTATATCAATAGCATAGTCATTAAAAAATTAAATTGAATCGAAAATGGGATTTGTATTTCGGAATAATGTATAAAAATACATGTTTTATTCTTGAGATTTGGTATACACTATAAGTTATAGTCTATAGCCTATCATATATATTCAAAAATTCTTCCTAATAATACAATTTACCCCTCTTATGTAGTTTGTTGACTCTTGTGTAATTTGCTGGTAGGTTGTAAGCAGAGTTTAAATAACAGCTGTGTTTTTTAGAAAAATTATTTGTATAGAACTACATATATAAATCTATATTATATTGGTTCAAACTCCTTATTTATTTATAAAGTGTAAACAATATATATTTTATATAATATAATAAATATACTTTAGGCTAACTATATAATTAAATTTATAAGAAATCACTTGAGACTTTTCAATATGAAATGATCATTCAAAATGTAAGAATCATTGATAAAAAGTAAGATGTATGGTTAAATAAGTAATATTATAAAAAAATAAGATGTGTGATTTCTATTCAAATGTAGCTGCGCCTTCCCGTGCGGTCGGTGCGGAATACACCACTATGTATACAAATATACATCACTCAATGTTAGAAAATGCACCACAATGAAAATACACATAAACACCAAAAAACACACCACACACCCAAAATAATGCACCATAACTCCCCTGCCCCAAATGGTGCATTTCCTAACACTGTGGTGTATATTTTCATACCTAGTGGTGTGTTTTTTGGTGATGCGTACCTAATGGTGCAGATATTTGTGATGCATTTTCTAACATTGAGTGGTGTTGCCGCACTGAACGCACGTTAAGGCGCGACCACACCTGATTATGACTATATATATATATATATATATATATATATATATATGTGTGTGTGTGTTATTTTCAACTGGGCTATTATAGTCATGGGCCAAATCACACTAAAACATTGAAATGAATCAATTAGTTAGTCTAACTCATGCTCCAATCGTTATATCGTGGACCACGGTGCACATAGCACTGTGGACCCTGTCCGAAACGACGTCGTTTCGATGTTAGTGGACGAGAACGCGAATGACTCCAGGGAATTCATTATCTAAATACACATAATCATTATCTAGAATACACAGAACGTTTGCCTAGAATACACATAATGTTTGCCCAGAATAAACAGAATATTGACACAAAATACACAGAACTCATCCTCCTAACATTCGAATGCACAAACACATCACAACATGTGTTAATAACATGAATACACAGAATATTGACACAAAATACACAGAACTCATCCTCCTAAACATTCGAATGCACAAACACATCACAACATACATGTGTTACTAACATGAATAAACAGAACGGTTGCCTCGAATACACAGAATGATTGCCTGGAATGCACAGAATGATTACCTAGAATACACAGAATATTAACATAAATACAGCGACCGACCAAAACGGGAAACGTGATTTTCAAAAAAACGGATGGTTAGTTTACAATGCTCAAAACGACGTCGTTTACATACGTGGTGCACATTGCTATGTGCACCGTGGTTCGCGATATAATTTGCCCTCATGCTCTTATAAACTCATATGTTATGAATCTCTTATTTTTCGATATGAGACTTGGTAAACACTTATAGTCTTTTGTTAACTAGAATCAGAGTACAACTTCGAATAACACCCGTTGAATTGACTTTCCCATAAATCAAATTGCCACTCCCCAATACTATTTTGGGCAAATTGTTTGGGCGAACCAGTCACAGATTATTCAACACCATTTTTAGGTTTGTTCCATACGGTAAAACTTCTATTCCGAGTTGATGACTTATTCAAGTTCTTATTAAACGTAATAATATTCCGGGTCAATTCAAACTGCAGAACGTCAACCTATCTACTTCAGTTCGTTGTTT
>CP025647.1:26777983-26798304 GCA_003576665.1 Ipomoea trifida | reverse complement strand
ACCAAAATTGCCAAGCTTATATGTACACAAATCTCACAAGTCACAACTAGCCTAATTAGGTATTAAGCAACTTTTTAATTGATGCAAAAATCATTCAGTAGACGACGAAAGCAGTAGCACGAAAGCAAATACGCTATTGACGCAATAGACGATAGACCATAGACGCACTCAAAATTTTTCAATTCTTCTTGATTACTCAAGTTCTTCAATTCTCTTAACAGGTAATTAAATTATTAAATATTTCGCAATTCTTATTTATTGTTTTATTTACATGACGTAATAATTCTGATTTTGAAACAATATATTCAAGAATTTGTTTCTTGATTAATTATTTATTCATAGAGTTTCTAAATAAATTTTGATTTTTTCCTTATGATTTTTTCAAAGTTGAAATTATTGAAATCTTAGTTACGATCAAATATATTGCAAGAGATAATCAATGGATTAGCTTTAATCTCTATTGAAAATGAGATTTTGGAAGAAGTTGATATCAAAAGTTTTGTGGATGATTTTGCATCTAAATGTGCATGACGCATGACACTTTTTAAATAATATTTTGATATATTTTTATACAATATTTATATTTTGAATTTTTGACACAACTTTTTGAACAATTACGGAGTATTATTTATATATAAAAATTACTTGAAAAGGGGTCCAATTTAAAATATTGCACAGGACCCCAATTTTTATTCGAACGGCCCTAACTATTAATATTATCAAATTAAGTGCATGACTATTCAATTTGTATTACATTTGGTCTACCATTAAATTTTCAGGCCAAATTTTCGGCCAAGTCACCCGTGACCGCCTAGTTTATTTAATTCTTATTTTAAAAATTATTTTTATATTAAAAATTATGAATATAGAGTTTTGCAATTGTGAATATAATATTGAGTTTTGTAATTTTGTATATTAAGATCTAAAATTGTAAATATAGAGTGTTAAAATTGTGAATATACAGTTCTAAAATTATGAATATAAAGTTTTAAAATTATGAATGTGGACACAAATTCACCTTGTAAGGTGTACCCGACCGCGTCCATGGCATAATAACCCGAACTTGAGACGTTTCGCTGATTCTTTTTGTTCTCATTGGACAATCTATTTGGCGAATGTTGGGCCCCCATTTCAATTCGGAGTGATTCAACACTTGCTCAGTTTTTTTTTTTTTTTTTTTTTTGTACGTACCGTAATTCCCTTCCACCTTAACGAGTATAGAAGATGATGACCTCTTCAAGTTCAAACGGTCAACCACCCTGCTATCTGGTTTGGACCGCATATATAAGCGCCTCCTTTTCGCAGTTCAATTTGTACATCATCACCTACCTCTCAATCCTCAACTCTCATCTATCATCGTAAAATTCTTTATTATTGTTAGTTCTTTAAAACCAATTAAACCATAAAACAGAAAAGATCTAAGAGACAATGACACATCAACCTAGTTTTATTGTTTTAGTTTTTGTTTCTGTACTTCTTCTACTCACCACTATCAAACCTCTTGAAGCCAGTAGATTGGTTCCTCGTGGCAATGGCGAACAAGCGGGGACGAGAAAGAAACATCTTTTGTTATCATCTCTGAAGTGGAAACTGGTTTTCCCTCCGGGCCCCAACCCGGGCACGAACAAAGCCTTTAACTCAGCGACTCTCGGCAACAAGAACTTTGCAGTTACATCATATCCATGAATGGATGTTCAAGGAAATTTCTGTCGTTAAATATTGAGCAATCTCTTGTATATCAATATAGTGTGTATAATTCTACTTTGTAGTGTCTAATCTATGGTGTTTTGCGTATGCTTCTTCAAGCCATCTTTGTTGCATGGAAGAACAGGGCAAAAAATTATTACCTCTCTATGTATAATTTTTTATAGTGTGAGGCAAATTACAAACGTTAAAGAAATATAAACAAATACAATACACAAAGCATAGTACAATTAGCTAATCTATTTGGTATATATGCTTTTTCTATCAATGAATATGTATGCACCCTATCCAACATTAATAGTTATATATTCATAAGTGTCAAGATGATGATAGATTGATAAGTGGCCATAATGTGTCTTTTTTTTTTTTGAGAAATGGCCATAATGTGTCTTAATTTCTTTACTTACATATTTAGGTGCATAACTTGTTAAATGAAAAGATGTTAATTAAGTGAAGGATTTTTTATGCATTTTGAATAAAATTTAAATCAATGGGCCGGTGGGCACCATAATACGTGAAGATAAGGTGATCGTTACTACACAAATTAGAGAGCTACAAAAGTGAAGTAAAATGACAAATTGCATTTTCAGTGGTATAACCCGTAAATTATTGAGGATGACGAAATACCCGTATACTCCCCATTTGCTACATCATGAATCTTTCATTGAACCATCACAAAAGGGCCAAAAAAAAGTTATAAACTTCCTAATTAAAACTCTCCACAAATAAACATATAGTATGCAAATTATGGATTCATTTAAGTAATTACTAAATATAAAAAAAAAATATTGCCACATATAAAATTAACATTAAGGGTGCGTTTGGTTCGCCCATGAGAATCGGAATCGGAATGGGTATCAAATACTTGGTAATGGTAATGGGTTTTGGTGAAAGTATTTAACATGTTTGGTAATTAGGTGGAATGGGAATGATTATTAATAGTTGAGGAAGAAATTAAAGGAGGAAGGGAGATGAAACCCTTATTTAATAAGGGTATGGGTTTTGTCATTAATGGGGTATTCCAAACCCATAGTAGCATTCACAAAACCTATCAACCAAACACAAACAATCACTTTCATATCCATTCCTTATGCCTAAACCCACCAACCAAACACACCCTAAGTAAATTTAGACTTTTTTGTCACAAGAAAATGGTCAATAGTGTTCTCAAGGCATTAATCTAACATATGAGAAGAGCCATTTAAGACTTCCCATAGAATGGTGGGGTTTGATTCATATGAACGAAAAGAAAAAAGGACAATAACATTTACATTTTTAAAAAAAATCTCTCTTTTTTTTTTTTTTTAAGTTAAGACGATAGATTCAGATTCAAGTTCAAAATGTGAGCAACTGGAGGGGAAAGGAACAGTAGAACAGTCCGTACGATCAAGCATAGATAAAGCTTCCCTAGGAAGATAGTGGGCAACTCTATTCGAGTATCCGTGGATGGTTTTGCAAACAAAATGCTTAGGAGGCGTTTGATTCAAGTTATATAAGATATTAAGGTTATATTTGCTTAGGAATACAAAATTCTCATGTTTGATTAAGTTATGTAGGATCCCTAGGGAATGTAACATAACCTCCCAATGAAGTTTTTAGCTATTGGAAGGGAATATAAGATACACCCCAATTTCTTAGGTAATCTCACATTCAATTCCCTTATCTTATTTCCGTTGTCTTATTTACCTATTTCAATTTTAAACCAAACATAAGAATCTAACATTCCCTAAGTAATCTACCATTCCGTAAACCAAACGTCCCCTTATAAAGTTAAGGTAACTAGAAGCTAATTCTCTAATGTCATAAAAAATAATCTGAAGAAATGAAACTGAGTCATGATCATGAAGAATGCCATTAACAACGAGCTGGCTATCGTTTTCCACTTGAAGGTTGTCATTATTCATGCTTTGATCATGCCATGGTTGCTTTGATCAAGTGTGGCGTCAGTGTTGAGCTTGAGCACTCTCCGTGGTGGTCTAGTCCAGGCAGTGATAGCAGGGGACCTGTCATTAGGATTAGCAGCAATATGAACAGAGGACCATTACTCAAACAAGGAAATTTGATGCAAAGTGGCAGATATATGAAGCCGGGAGTATAGTATGATTCCAGATCTTTTCATTTCTGGCATCCCAAATATTCCAACAAACAGATATTAAGGTGCAGATTGTGTAGCTCTAGCTATGGTGATAATTTTTATTTGCTGAAAATATTTTTATTTACATAAAATATCTCAACCACTGCTCAAATTAAAGGGCCTTTCTGGGGGCAAATTATACCATGGACCGGATCTACCTTGCATTGTGGACCCTGCTCTAAAATAACCTTCAGATTATGCCATATTCTTTATATGTGGTTAACAATTTATATGTTTGTAAATAAATTCAAGGCACATAACATGATAACTACAAACACATAAACTATTAACTGCATGTACAAAATATATTAACGGCAGAAACATAATATTTTAAAAATATATTCAGTACTTGTAGCATACAATTTATGTATTGTAGTAATCCTTTTATGTATCTGTTGTTAACACATTATGTGCGTTCAATTTATTTATAAGAGCATAAAAAATCAATTACAATTATAAAATGTATCAACTGTAAACATATAATTTTTGAATCATAGTGCATGATAAAAATGGACCTTGTTCAATGGTGTAACAATAGGGATGACCACGGTTCGGTTCGAACCGTCCGGTTCGAACCGAACCGGGTACTGTACAAACCGAACCGGAACCTATAAGGTTCCGGTTAAGGTTCCTAAGATTCCGGTTCCAAAACCGTGAAATTAAAAATAATAAAATAAAAATTATACTTTGGCTTTTGCCTACTGGCAGGCCACATTATATATTATACTTATTATATTTATTTATATAGTATATTCACACTTACACACACTGACACACACACACACACACACACACACACACACACACACACACATATATATATATATATATATATATATATATATATATATACACACACACACACCATCTAGAGCCATTAGCCACTCATATTATATATTATATCATAATTTATATACACCCTACTACCCTAGCACATATGACAATTGACATGTATATATAATTATAGTATACACACACACCCAACGCACATTATATATTATATTATATACACAGTTACACACCGCCACACCGTTTCCAAACCGGAAAATTAAAAAAAAATATTATTTATTAATTAGTTAAAGTTTAATTATTATTTGATTAAAGATTAGACTTTAAATAACATTTTAAAATTCAACTATAACAATTTTTTTAAAATATAAATTACTTTGAAGTTTAAATATTTAATATAACTATTTTAAAAACATTTTAGAATGAAAATTTTTCAACAAAAAGTATTAATGGTTGAATTTGGACAATTTTAAAAATTTTAAAAATTACAATTTTTTTTTTAAAAATCCGGTTCCGAACCGGCGGTTCGAACGGAACCGCCGGTTCCGAACCGTACTTGGAACCGTACTTGTAAGGTTCGGTTCCGGTTCGGCCGATTTCGGAACCGGGAACCGCCGGTTCGGAACCGGAACCGAACCATTATGTAACAATTATTGTTTTTAGACGCAGTGGGTACTTGGTCCAGTTGGATATGTGGAGCTGATTCTTTTTGTTCTCATTGGACAAAGCTATATAGTGTGGACCCGACCGACCCGTTTCAATTCAGAAGGATTCAACACTTATTCAATTTTTTGTTTTGTACGTACCTTAACTCCCTTCTACCTTAACGAGTACCGAAGATGATGACCTCTTCAAGCTCAAACGGTCAACCACTCTGTTATCTGATTTGGACCGCATATATAAGCGCCTCCTTTGCTTTTCGCAGTTTAATTTGTTCATCATCACCTACAATCCTCAAACTTGTTTATTATTATTGTTTGTTCTTTAAAACCATCCAGCACACAAGATCTAAGAGACAATGGCACATCAACCTTGTTTTATTGTTTTAGCTTTTGTTTATGTTTATGTACTTCTGCTCGTCGTCAAACCTCTTGAAGCCAGTAGATTGGTTCCTCGTGGCGGCGGCGAACGAGCGTGGATGGAAAACAAACGTGTTTTGTTATCATCTATGAAGTGGAAACTGGTTTCCCCTCCGGGCTCAAATCCCGGCACCAACAATGCCGTTAACTCGGGGACTCTAAGCAACAAGAACTTTACTGTTACATCCAAGAATGGACGCTCAAGGAAACTTCTTTCGTCGCCGTCTCTGTGGAAATCGGTCTCCCCGCCGACGCCCAATCCCGGCACCAACTCCGCTAGCTCTCATTACGACTCTACAAGAATGACTTAAAAACCTCTTAGGTGAGAGCATCTACTAGTGCTAATTGCTCACAATGAGCTCATTACATTAAGTATAATTTTGATATTACAAGTGCAAAATCTCCATTCTATGTCCTTATATACAATTTAGTAATTTACCACCTAAGTAGTAATTGATGTTTCCGGGCATGGTAATTTCTATCCATGGTACATGGATACGTGGTGAACAATAGACGTTTTGCTGATTCTTTTTGTTCTCATTGGAGAACAGTATTTTGAGCAAGTCCTGTGGGCCCAAGTGCCCAACCAGTGATTCAACGCTTCTTTTGTTTCGTACGTACTCTGTAACTCTTTTTGTTCTTCGGAGTTGATGATGACCTATTCACGTTCAAACGGTCAACCACCCAACTATCTATTCCAATCAAGCTAAACCTTATATATATAAGCGCATCCTCGCTCTTTGCATTTTTATTCATCATCACCTACCTCTGAATCCTCAAACCTCTTTATTATTGTTCATTAGAACCAGCAGATCGACAAGATCGAAGAGACAATGACACGTCAACTTAGTATGGACTGTTTTAGCTTTTGTTTCTGTACAGTACTTCTTCTTCTGCTCGCCATTAAACCTCACGAAGCCAGTATATCAGTCCCTCGTGACGACGATGAACTATTTTTTGTTATCATCTCTGAAGTGGAAATTGGTTTCCCCTCCGGGCCCCAATCCCGGCACCAACAACGCCGGTAACTCGGCTCCTCTCGGCGACGACAACTCTGCCGTTACATCCAAGAAAAGGCGTTTAAGGAAACTTCTTTCGACACCGTCTCCGTTGAAACCGGTCTCTCCTCTGACGCCAAACGCTGGCACCAACTCCGCTCTCGTCGGAGCAAAGAACTTTGCGGCTAAGGTTGCTCCCCAGAAACAAGTCTAGTAGACTAGTACTAATCTTTTGCTTCAATCTCTGCAATGGCCGCCGGTTACTCCTCCGTCGAGCAACCCCATTGGGACAGTCAGTGAACCTACAGATATTCTGTGTGTGTGTGTAATATACACTCTTTTTTATTCTCTGTGTGTAATATATATATATATATATATATATATATATATATATATATATATATATATATATATATATAATATTTAATAGCAAGCAAATACATTTGCGATGCTAAGGTGCAGTTGAGAAAGAAACATCTTTTGTTATTATCTCTGAAGTGGAAACCAAAATAATGCCTTTAACTCGAGAACTCTAGGCGACAAGAACTTTGCAGTTACATCATATCCATGAATGGATGTTCAAGGAAACTTCGGTCATTAACAATTTCTTATATATCAATATAGTGTGTACAATTCTACTTTGTAGTGTATGTCTAATCTATGGTGTTTTGCTTATGCTTCAAGCCATCTTGTTGCATGGAAGAAAGGGAGAAAAAGTATTATCTCTCTATGTATAGTTAATTTATTTTTTTTAGTGTGAGGAAAATTACAAAAGTTAAAGAAAGGGTGGATTGCAGTGAATGTTGACAGTAAGTCGAAGGGGAAAGACACAAGCTGAGAGGGTATTCTTAGAGACTATCAAGGGAATTGGATTGTTGGCTTTCCCAAGAACCTCAATTGGGGAATGCAACGTTGATGAAGCCGAAGCTTGGGTAGTCCTTCTTGGCCTTAAAGTTGCTTGGCAGTTCGACTACTCTAAGATCGTTACCCAAATCGCGAATATTGTCAGGTGGATCAATGACTCCAAATTTGACACCACTGGTGGAGGCTCAATGCATGAACAACATTTTATCTGAATGAAATTGGATGATGAAAAACTGGCTGGAGGTGAATTGCTACCACGTGTTGCGGGAACAAAATTAAGTGGTCCATTGACTTGCATGCAACGAAGCGTGGAATGGATCTGGCTTGGTGTTGCTGCCGACTTGCCCTCATTGAGAGCTGGATTTGCTTATTCAAAATGATATTGTAGGGGTGCCTTGAGCCTGTGGGGATTGATTTTTGCTTTTTGCTTTCCGGGGCTCTGTCCTCCCAAAAAAAAAATTAAAATTTAAACAAATACAATACGAAAGCACAGTACAATTAGCTAATCTATTTGGTATATGCTTTTTCTATCAATGAATATGTATGCACTAACTTGAATAGTTATATTCATATGTGTCAAGATGATGATAGATTGATAATAAGTGACCCTAATGTGTCTTAATTCCTTTACTTACATATTTAGGTGCATAAATTATAAAATGAAGAGAAGTTAATTAATTAATTAAGTGAAAGATTTTTTGTACAATTTGAATAAAATTTAAATCAAGCGGCACCATAGTACATGAAGCTAAGGTGATGGTTACAACATGAATTAGAGAGCTAAAAAACAATAGTTTGAATGATCTTTATTATTTACACAAATCAGAACAAAAGTAAAGCAAAAGGACAAATTATATATTGAATGACATAACACGTAAATTATTGAGGATGACGAAATATCCGTATACTCCCCTTTTGAAACACCATGAATCTTTGATTGAACCATCACAATAGGGCCAAAAAAAAAGTTATAAACTTTCTAATTAAAACTATCCACAAATAAATATATATCATGCAAATTATGGATTCATTTAAGTAATTACTAAATATATTTAAAAAAATTATTGCCACATATAAAATTAACATTAAGTAAATTTAGACTTTTTTGTTACAAGAAAATGGTCAATAGTGTTCTCAAGATATTAATCTAACATATGAGAAGAACCATTTAAGACTTACTTCTAATAGAATGGTGGGGTTTGATTCATACGAACAAAAAGAAAAAAAAGGCAATAACATTTACATTCTTTTAAAAAAAAATTCTCTTATATTATACCAATTGTGTAGCTCTTGCTATGGTGATATTTTTTATTTGCTGAAAATATTTTATTTACATAAAATATCGCAACCACGACCCAAATGGCCTTTTTAGGGGCAAATTATATCATGGATCAGGATCTACCTTACATTGTAGACCCTGCTCCAAAATAACCTTCAGATTATGTCATATTCTGTACATGTTGTTAACAATTTATATGTCTATAAATAAATTGTAGGCACATAACATGTTAACTACATACACATAAATTATTAACTATAGGTACAAAATATATTAACTGCAGACACATATATAATATATTATATATGTCTGTAGTTATCATGTTATATGTCTTCAATTTATTTATGAGTGGATAAAAAATTAACTACAATTACAGAACGTATCAGTTGCAAAAATATAATTGAATCATGGCGCACAATAATAAAAATGGTCCTTGTTCGATGGTGTAACAATTATTGTTTTTAGGCGCAGTGGGTACTTGGTCCACTTGGATATGTGGAGCTGATTCTTTTTGTTCTCATTGGACAAAGCTATATAGTGTGGGCCCGACACATTTCAATTAAGAAGGATTCAACACTAGTTCAGTTTTTTGTTACTCCCTTCTACCTTAACGAGTATCGAAGATGATGACCTGGCCTCTTCAAGCTCAAACGGTCAACCACTCTGTTATCTGATTTGGACCGCATATATAAGCGCCTCCTTAGCTTTTTGCAGATTAATTTGTTCATCATCACCTACTATACGTACCTCTCAATCCTCAAACTTCTTTATTATTATTGTTTGTTCTTTAAAACCATCCAGCACACAAGATCTAAGAGACGACAATGACACATCAACCTAGTTTTATTGTTGTAGCTTTTGTTTCTGCACTTCTTTTGCTCACTGTCAAACCTCTTGAAGCCAGTAGATTGGTTCCTCGTGACGGCGGGGAACGAGCGTGGATGGAAAACAAACGTGTTTTGTTATCATCTATGAAGTGGAAATTGGTTTCCCCTCCGGGCTCAAATCCCGGCACCAACAATGCCGTTAACTCGGCAACTCTAGGTAACAAGAACTTTGCAGTTACATCCAAGAATGGACGCTTAAGGAAACTTCTCTCGTCGTCGTCTATGTGGAAATCGGTCTCCCCGCAGACACCCAATCCCGGCACCAACTCCGCTAGCTCTCGTTACAATTCTACAAGAATGACTTAAAAAATGTCTTAGGTGAGAGCATCTACTAGTGGTAATTGCTCACAATGAGCTCATTACATTAAGTATAATTTCGATATTACAAGTGCAAAATCTCCATTCTATGTCCTTATATACAATTTATCACCTAAGTAGTAATTGATGTTTCCGGCATGGTAATTTCTATCCATGGTACATGGATACGTTGTGAAGTATAGACGTTTTGCTGATTCTTTTTAATTTGTTCTCATTGGAGAACAGTATTCTGAGCAAGTCCTGTGGGCCCAAGTTCCCAACTAGTGATTCAACACTTCTTTTGTTTCTTACGTACTACTGTAACTCTTCTTCCTTAACGAGTTTCGGATTTGATGACCTAGTAATAACGTTCAAACTTAACGGTCAACCACCCAACTATCTATTCCAATCAAGCTAAAGCTTATATATAAGCGCATCCTCGCTCTTTGCATTTTTATTCATCATCACCTACCTCTGAATCCTCAAACCTCTTTATCATTGTTCATTAGAACCACCAGATCGAAGAGACAATGACATGTTAACTTAGTATGTATTGTTTTAGCTTTTGTTTATGTACAGTACTTCTTCTGCTCGCCATTAAACCTCACGAAGCCAGTAGATCAGTCCCTCGTGACGAGGATGAGCCATTTTTTGTTATCATCTCTGAAGTGGAAATCGGTTTCCCCTCCGGGCCCAATCCCGGCACCAACAACGCCGGTAACTCGGCTCCTCTCGGCGACGACAACTCTGCCGTTACATTAAAGAATGGGCGTTCAAGGAAACTTCTTTGGACACCGTCTCCGTGGAAACCGGTCTCTCCTCTGAAGCCAAACGCCGGCACCAACTCCGCTCTCGTCGGAGCAAAGAACTTTGCGGCTAAGGTTGCTCCCCAGAAACAAGTCTAGTAATAATCTTTTGCTTCAATCTCTGCAATGGCCGCCGCCCGCCGGTTACTCCTCCGTCGAGCAACCCCATTGGGACAGTGAGTGAACGTACAGATATTCTCTGTGTGTGTAATATACACTCTGCAAGTCAAGTAATATACATTATTTTTTATTCTGTATATATATATATAATAGGGTTCAAATGCATTTGGGATGCTAAGGTGTAGTTGAGAAAGAAACATCTTTTGTTATCATCAAGTGGAAACTGGTTTCCCCTCAGGCACTAATAATGTCATTAACTCGGCAACTCTAGGTGACAAGAACTTTACAGTTACATCATATCCATGAACACTAGTGTGTATAATTCTACTTTGTAGTGTATGTCTAATCTATGGTGTTTTGCTTATGCTTCAAGCCATCTTTGTTGCAGGGAAGAAAGGGAGAAAAAAGTATTATCTCTCTATGTATAGTAGTTAATTTTTTTTTTTTTTTTAGTGTGAGGAAAATTACAAAAGTTAAAAGAAAGGGTGGATTGCAGTGAATGTTGACGGTAGTAGTAAGTCGAAGGAGAAAGACACAAGCTGAGGGGGCATTCTTAGAGACTATCAAGGGAATTGGAACCTTGGCTTTCCGAAGAACCTTAGCTTGGGGAATGCAACATTGATGAAGCCGAAGCTTGGGTAGTCCTTCTTGGCCTTAAAGTTGCTTGGCAGTTCGGCTACTCTAAGATGGTTATCCAAATCGACTAGGCGTACATTGTCAGGTGGATCAATGACTCCAAATTTGACACCACTGGTGGAGGCTCCATGAACAACATTTTATCTGAATGAAAGAATGGGATGATGAAAAACTGGGAGGTGAATTGCTACCACGTGTTGTGGGAACAAAATTAAGTTGCCCATTGACTTGCAACGAAGCATGGAATGGATCTGGCTTGGTGTTGCCGCTGACTTGTCCTCATTGAGAGCTGAATTTGCTTATCCAAAATGATATTGTAGGGGTGCCTTGAGCTTGTGGGGATTGATTTTTGCTTTTTGCTTTCAGGGCTCCGCCCTTCTCCCAAAAAAAAATAAAATTTAAACAAATACAATACGAAAGCACAATACAAGTAGCCAATCTATTTGGTATATGCTTTTTCTATCAATGAATATGTATGCACTCCAACTTGAATAGTTATATTCATATGTGTCAATAAGATGATGATAGATTGATAATAAGTGACCATAATGTGTCTTAATTGCTTTACTTACATATTTAGGTGCATAAATTATAAAATGAAGAGAAGTTAATTAATTAATTAAGTGAAAGGTTTTTGGTATATTTTGAATAAAATTTAAATCAAGGGGCACCATAGTACGTGAAGTTAAGGTGATGGTTACAACATAAATTAGAGAGCTAAAAAAGCGATAGTTTGAATGATCTTTATTATTTACACAAATCAGAACAAAAGTGAAGCAAAAGGACAAATTACATATTGAATGACATATATAACCCGTAAATTATTGAGGATGACGAAATCTCTGTATACTCCCCATTTAGAACATCATGAATCTTTGATTGAACAATAGGGCAAAAAAAAAAAGTTATAAACTTTCTAATTAAAATTCTCCACAAATAAACATATATCATGCAAATTATGGATTCATTTAAGTAATTACTAAATATATTTTAAAAAATATTGCCACATATAAAATTTACATTAAATAAATTTAGACTTTTTTGTTACAAGAAAATGGTAAATAGTGTTCTCAAGACATTAATCTAACATATGAGAAGAACCATTTATAAAGACTTACTTCTAATAGAATGGTGGGGTTTGATTCATACGAACAAAAAAGAAAAAAGGACAATAACATTTACATTTTTTTAAAAAAAATTCTCTTATATTATACCAATTGTGTAGCTCTTGCTATGGTGATATTTTTTATTTGCTGAAAATATTTTATTTACATAAAATATTGCAACCACGGCCCAAAAGGCCTTTTTAGGGGCAAATTATATCATGGACCATGGTATATCTTACATTGTAGACCCTGCTCCAAAATAACCTTCAGATTATGTCATATTTTGTACATGTCGTTAACAATTTATATGTCTATAAATAAATTGAAGACACATAACATGTTAACTACAAATACATAAATTATTAACTGTAGTTACAAAATATATTAACTGTAGACGATTTCAAAAAAAAAAATATTAACTGTAAACACATAATATGTTATATATGGTAGTTATCATGTTATATGTCTTTAATTTATTTATGAGTGAATAAAAAATTAAATACAATTACAAAACGTATCAACTGCAAAAATATAATTTTTGAATCATGGCGCACAATAAAAATGGTCCTTGTTCGATGGTGTAACAATTATTGTTTTTAGGCGCAGTGGGTACTTGGTCCACTTGGATATGTGAAGCTGATTCTTTTTGTTCTCATTGGACAAAGCTATATAGTGTGGGCCCGAAACATTTCAATTAAGAAGGATTCAACACTAGTTCAGTTCTTTGTTTTGTACGTACCGTAACTCCCTTCAACCTTAACGAGTATCGAAGATGATGACCTGGCCTCTTCAAGCTCAAACGGTCAACCACTCTGTTATCTGATTTGGACCGCATATATAAGCGCCTCCTTAGCTTTTCGCAGTTTAATTTGTTCATCATCACCTACTATACGTACCTCTCAATCCTCAAACTTGTTTATTATTATTGTTTGTTCTTTAAAATCATCCAGCACACAATTGATCTAAGAGACAATGACACATCAACCTAGTTTTATTGTTGTAGCTTTTGTTTCTGCACTTCTTTTGCTCACTGTCAAACCTCTTGAAGCCAGTAGATTGGTTCCTCGTGACGGCGGCGAACGAGCGTGGATGGAAAACAAACGTGTTTTGTTATCATCTATGAGGTGGAAACTGGTTTCCCCTCCAAGCTCAAATCCCGGCACCAACAATGCCATTAACTCGGCGACTCTGGGCAACAAGAACTTTGCAGTTACATCCAAGAATGGACGCTCAAGAAAACTTCTCTCGTCATCGTCTATGTGGAAATCGGTCTCCCCGCCGACACCCAATGCCGGCACCAACTCCGCTAGCTCTGGTTACAACTCTACAAGAATGACTTAAAAACCTCTTAGGTTAGAGCATCTACTAGTGCTAATTGCTCACAATGAGCTCATTACATACATTAAGTATAATTTCGATATTACAAGTGCAAAATCTCCATTCTAGCTATGTCCTTATATACAATTTAGTAATTTACCACCTAAGTAGTAATTGATGTTTCCGGGCATGGTAATTTCTATCCATGGTACATGGATACGTGGTGAACTATAGACGTTTTGCTGATTCAATTCTTTTAGTTCTCATTGGAGAACAGTATTTTGAGCAAGTCCTGTGGGCCCAAGTAGTGCCCAACCAGTGATTCAACACTTCTTTTGTTTTGTACGTACTACTGTAACTCTTCTTCCGATCCTTAACCAGTTTCGGATTTGATGACCTATTCATGTTCAAACGGTCAACCACCCAACTATCTATTCCAATCAAGCTAAACCTTATATATAAGCGCATCCTCGCTCTTTTCATTTTTATTCATCATCACCTACCTTTGAATCCTCAAACCTCTTTATCATTGTTCATTAAAACCAGCATCGACAAGATCGAAAAGACAATGACACGTTAACCTAGTACGTACTGTTTTAGCTTTTTTTTGTTTATGTACAATACTTCTTCTGCTTGCCATTAAACCTCACGAAGCCAATAGATCAGTCCCTCGTGACGACAATGAACCAGTGTGGATTAAAAGCAAACGTCTTTCGTTATAATCTCTGAAGTGGAAATCGGTTTCCCCTCTGGCCCCAATCCCGATACCAACAACGCCGGCGACGGCAACTCTGCCGTTACATCCAAGAATGGGCGTTCAAGGAAACTTCTTTTGGCACCGTCCCGGCACCAACTCCGCTCTATCTCGTCGGAGCAAAGAACTTTGCGGCTGGGTAGCTCCCCAGAAACAAGTCAAGTAATAATCTTTTGTTTCCATCTCTGCAATGGCGGCCGGTTACTCCTCCGTCGAGCAACCCCATTGGGACAGTGAGTGAACTACGTACAGAACTAAGCGAGCGGCAGCTTCCATTACCTAACAAGGCTAATTGTTAATAATACAACAACAATCTCCAATACTAACGTACTGATTTCTAGATTATTGTAGATTTGTATATGGTGTTGTATGTATGTCTATATATATATATATACATATATGGAGTAGCATGAACCTGTTGTTGTAGCATGTTTTTAGAACCTTTAACTAAGGTTATGCACCTGAAAATTTAAACTTATGCACTTGTAGCTTATACTCTATGCACCCCAACGTGCAAAGTTATGCATCTTACAATGCAAAGTTATTTAGGGTCCGTTTGAAAAGAAGGAAAATGATTTATGGAAAATGCATGTTTTCTGGAAAATGAGTCATTTTCCGGAAACAGTTACATTTTCAGTGTTTGGATGTATTATGGAAAATTGTCTTGGTGTGTTTGGTTCATTTTCTGGAAAAGGGTACAATTGTATAATTAAACATTGTAATTATTTTATTTAAAATATAAAAAAATTATAATAATATTAAAATAATGTTATTTATTAAAAAATACAATTAAAAAAATAAAAAATAAAAAAGGTAGCACGGGTTTCCGGCGGTTTCCCCACCTCCTTGGTTTACAGTCATGGGTGATAAGGCTTGGTTTTGGCCGAAAACATGTAAAACCGCAATTTTGGCGATTCCGGAAAATGACTTTTCCGTAAGTCATTTTCCGGAAAAATGAATTGATTTTCCTTGGTCAACGGATAACATTTTCCGTTGACCACATTTTCCGGACGTTGCCAAACACCGAAAACTCGGAAAACATTTTCCGGAAGTCATTTTACGGGTTACCAAACACACCCTTAAAGTAAGTTATGCACTTGTAGGTTCAATGTTATGCACCTGAAGATTCAAAGTTCTGCACTCGAAGAGAAAAACATATGCACTTAAAAAAGAAAAATAATGCACCAATTTCTTGAGAAACAAAAAAAAAAACATGCATTTGAAAAGAAAATATGCACTCTAAGAGACAAACTTGCACTCAAAGAAGAAACAATGTGCACCCGAAGAAGGAAAATAATGCACTCAAAGAAGGAACAATGTGCATCCGAAGGAGGAGGAGGGGGACGGGGAGTAGGGGGAGAAGTGGAGGATGAGAACTTGAACTACTTGTGGAGCCACTGTTTTTAGTGGTGCAACGAAGCCGGTGAGTATGGAGTGTGGGTTAGGATCGATGTAGTGAAGACGGTGGTACGACGATGCTGGTGAAGTGAATGGGCGGGGTTGAGTGACGAAGATGATGTGGTGATGATGGCCTTGTTCAATTTCTTGATTGTTTTTCAAAAGATAAAAAATGAAAATGAAAAAATTTTCTATCAATCAAATTGAACAATAAAAATACATTTTCGATATATAAAGAAAATCTTAAGGTGTCAATAGATACACATAACTCTTATACCTAGTATCACCTAAAGTAAATGGTGAAGATTTTAAGTTTAAACTATAAATATACAATCAGCCAATTTTCGGGGGTCCATGCTCTCTTCTTCTCTACAACACTCAAGGCTAATCTAAGCCTATTCTTTCTTCCTAAGCTTCCACATATTTTCATATTTACTGGCAGTTCATCCTTTTTTCCTCATATTCATTTTATATACACATAGACTATTTGTTCTATGAGGCCTCATCCTTTTTTATTTTAGTTTGTAAAAGATGCACGGTGTCCATATGAAAACAACTAATATATTTGAAACAATTTAATAAAAAAAGTTGTTACATTTTGATAATTTTCTCCAACTTTTAATATACATACTACAAAGTGTAATTTTTAATAATATAGTCTACATTATTGTATAAACTCTAAAACCTAAACGAAAAATTAAATTCTGGACCTAAACAATAAATACGAAATCTTAGATAGTAAAAAATCAATCGTTATACCCTGCACCACGGTGCACATAGCAATATGCACCACGTACGTAAAACGACGTCGTTTTGGTGTTAGTGGGCGCGGACGCGAATGACTCAGAGAATTCATTATCTATAATACACATAATCATTATCTATAATACACAGAACGTTTGCCTAGAATACACAGAATGTTTGCCCAGAATACACAGAATATTGACACAAAATACATAGATGTTAGTTGACGCGAATGGCTCCAGGGAATTCATTATCTATAATGCACATAATCATTATATTGAATACACAGAACGTTTGCCTAGAATACACAGAATGTTTGTCCAGAATACACAGAATATTGACACAAAATACATAGAACTCATCCTCCTAACATTCGAATGCACAAACACACAGAACTCATCCTCCTAACATTCGAATGCACAAACACATCACAACCTGTGTTAATAACATGAATACACAGAATATTGACACAAAATACACAGAACTCATCCTCCTAAACATTTGAATGCACAAACACATCACATGTGTTACTAACATGAATACACATAACGGTTATCTAGAATACACAGAACGGTTGCCTAGAATACACAGAATGATTGCCTGGAATACACAGAATATTAACATAAATATGGAGACCGGGCGAAACGGGAAACATGATTTCCAAAAAAAATGGATGATTAGTTTACAATGCTCAAAACGACGTCGTTTAGGTACGTGATGCACATTGCTATGTGCACCGTGGTGCATGGTATAATTTGCCGTAAAAAATAACCTCTAAACCAAACTAAAAGTAAAAATCTTAAATGATACTCCAGGTGAACTGCACTTTCAAATAGGCCAAGTACACATTTGAAGTTTGAAAAAATAATCAAAATGTTATTGTATGTTTTATTTCCGTCTCTCTAAAATTAGTAGATCTAACTCAATGAACAATAGATATTAAATATATATTCTTAATTTTCTCAATAAACAATTGAGATTAAATATATTAGCCCCCCCCCCCCCCCCCCCCCACACAAGCTTTCTCTTGAGATGAGTAAAGACAAAGGTTAATCATTGATTTATTAGTAGATTTCATGGCTAAAAAATAAAGAAAAATAATGAGAAGAAAAAAGTTTGTAATATATAGAGAGAGGGTAGAGTTCAAGTGTGGCCGCGTCTTAACGTGTGACAGTGCGGCCTCACCACTATGTATATAGATATACACCACTCAGTGTTATAAAATGCAAATATACACTACACAGTGTTAGCAAATGCACCATTAAGGGCAGGGGAGTTATGGTGCATTATTTTGGGTGTGTGGTGTGTTTTGTGTATTTTCATTGTGGTGCGTTTTATAACATTGAGTGGTGCATTTTCTAACATTGAGTGGTGTGAACCGCACCGATCGCGCAGGAAGGCGCGACCACATTTGAACAGATTTATATATATATATATATATATATATATATATATATATATATATATATATATATATATATATATATATATATATATACACGATTTCTATATAATATAATTCAACACTTCTTGTCAAGTATTCATATTGGCTTCATTGTTACGGTAAAGTTTCGTCCTTGCTCCTTAACGAGTAGCTGACCCATTCAAGTCCTGAATTCCTAATTTAATTTTCGTATTAAACCCTCCCAGTCCACGTTCAATTCACGGTCAACCCGGCACTCATTTTCCATTCTCCCATCAAGAATTAAACCAACGAACCTATCAAAGTCATCCCCCACATGCCACGTACACGCGACGCTATGAACTATCAACCTTATAACTTATAAATAAGCCCCGCCCCCTTTTTGCATTTCATTCCCCATCAACTTTTTTTTAATAAGTTCAGACTTCAATTCATCTGTCACCCACAAATTTCATCGTTTTTAGTCCTTAACCACCCGACAAGAATTCAAGAGACAATGAGACATCAATCTGGTATTGTTTTAGGTTATGTTTTTGTGGTTTTTCTACTGTGCATTGAACCTTATGAAGCCTGTAGATCTTTTCCCGGTGGCAATGAGCTTTTGCTGGCATCTCTGCAAGGGAAACAAGTCCCCCCGCCGGGGCCGAATCCCGGCACCAACGCCGTTAACTCGGCTACTCTCGGTGGGAAGAACTTTGCCGGAGTTATAACGGCGGGGCGAGGTGGTTTAAAGAAGCATCTTTTATTGCCATCTTTGCAGTGGAACACGGTTAGCCCCCCGTCGCCCAACGGCGGCACTAACGGCGCCGTTAACTCGGCCAATCTCGGCGAGAAGAACTTTGTAGGGGCGACGGAGAAGCCATTAAAGGAGCATCTTTTGTTGCCGTCTCTGCAATGGAAAAAGGTTAGCCCTCCGGCGCCCAACGGTGGCACTAACGGCGCCGTTAACTCGGCTAATCTCGGCGAGAAGAACTTTGTAGGGGCGACGGAGAAGCCATTAAAGAAGCAACTTTTGTTTCCGTCTCTGCAAGCAGGGAAACAGGTCCCCCCTCCGACGCCTAACGGCGGCACCAACGGCGTCGTTAACTCGGCCACTCTCGGCGAGAAGAACTTTGTAGGAGCGACGGAGAAGCGAGGAAGTTCAAAAAATCATCTTTTGTTACCGTCTCTATGGAAAAATGTCAGCCCGCCAAAGTCCAACCCCGGCACCAACTCCGCCGTCGCCGGAGCAAAGAACTTTTCCGGTCAGCAGCTTCCGGCGGAATCTCACAAGGCTTCTAGTTAATATTAGCGGAATAATCTCGCGTATTTGACGTTCCAAATCTAACGTCATTCATTCATTCGTTCATTCTCTTTTGTTTTCCCAATTTTTTTTTTTTTTTTGATGAAAATCAATTAGTTAATCAGCGTCCTAAACTAACCATGGACGTAGTATGTATGTGACTGCATGGGCTACTGTATACGACCAACGTAGTCATGACTGAATAAAATTAATGGAGTTTATATTTTTGCAGTGCAATAATGTTTCATGTAATAGTTTACTTTAATTATATTCTACTATACTTTGAAGTATTCGATGCATGGTGTTTTGTTTGTACGTGTTGCATGATACCTGGAACAAAAAGGAAAATAAAATGTATCAAAAGATCATAAATTCAATTCGATTCTTATAAACACTTTCTCAGTCAAGTCTGTTTTACAAATCAGGTAAAAGTTTATATATATATATTTTTTTTTTTTGGCTAGTGAAATTTACCTCTTAGCTTGTGTAATTTTCAGACTATAATTGTTGCATGTGAGGATACTCTTTTTATTGTGTCTATAACCGGTAGACAATGTTGCACGAAATTAATCCCAAGTAGGGATGGCAATTCTACCCGCACCCAACGGGTTACCCGCATCCCCGCCCCAATGGGTAATAAAATACCCGCATAATTTGGGTAATGGGTGCGGGTATGGGGGAAAAGTTTTAAACCCGCGCGGGTA